>JAHREE010000546.1:232478-287729 GCA_033628505.1 Tringa tobata | reverse complement strand
AGTCTCCTTCTCTGGAGACATTCCAAACCGGCCTGGACATTTTCCTGTGGGACCTGCTGTGGGTGGACCTGCTTTGGCAGGGGGTTGGACTGGATGATCTCCAGAGGTCCCTTCCAACCCCATATGATTCTATGGTTCTCTGATTTTTTAATTTATTTATTTTATATATATATATATATATCAAGATTACTGGTAAAGTGCTGTGAAGGAGTAATATTTTGTGTTAAGGCTCTTTAACAGACCTTGAGGAACACCAGGTCATTCAACTACTTAAACCTAGAGCATTCAAAAGCATGAACGGGCAACAATTCAAAGCGACAGTATAAAGGGAACATTTACTTGCTTCTTATATATACACAGACACACACAAGAAACATGAATACTAATGGGAACATAGAATTTCCATTCTCAGAGCCAAAGACTTAGCATAAATAAATTTTCCCATCAGGAAGGCCTCTGAAGAACAGATGCTAGAGGGGACAGCTTAGCTCTCCATTGAAAGAAATAAAAAATAAAACTCACTAAAACACACAAAAAAGGAACTTCCAGCTGGAAAGGCGTACCTCATTGTCGCAGTCTATATCAGACACTGCAACTGTACTTTAGTTTTATTTCTCAGCCCTTCTACACCCTCCTCTTCATCATTTATTGGTAGTTGTCTCCTTCATTAAAGCTACCAATCCCAAACCATAAGCACAGTGGTCTAAAGGCAACTGAACAAGTCAATCATGCCCCCTCTCTGGAAAAATCTGTCTAAAACCCCAGCCTCATTGGTCAGATGGATCACTTCAACTATTTCACAAGTGCTGTAATGTTAAAAAACAAACAAACAAACAAAAGAATCCCTAATCCTTATTTAAAATCAAATGAAGATTATTGTAATCTCTTTAACAATACCAAACAGGGAGAGTAAAGTGAGAATTTACACACGTTGATCTCTTCTTTAGTATTTTTAACCTCCTTCTACCCTTAGCAGTCTTCTCCATCCTCTTGAAATCCATCACCCATGACACCATGAATTCTAGAGCACCTGCACGTGTTTGGTTTGTAAACACAAGCCGTGTTTATTTTCTCTCACTCAATGTAGGCAGCTGCCCATGTGTTCTGCACCACTGAACCCTAGCTCGTTGTTTTCTTAATTGTCCCACTTCAACTCCAGAAGAGGGCTGATGTACAAGACACTAACCTTTTCTTCTAAAAGAAGGCACAGAAATCCAAAAGAGCTCCGTAACAGCAGCTTGGGAAGAATTACTTGACAGAAGCAGCAAAGTACCTTCTTTCTTTGTTGTCTCACCTACTCCTTCAGACAAGCTCTGGCTATATTGCCCACAGTAGGGTGAAGCATACCTCCTCTGTCATCTTCACCTGTGTCTGGCACAAGTCTCTGTAAAACAAATCATCAGAACATAATACGAAAATGCCTCTCAGTCATTACTCACCTAAAGTGGATCTGAGTAATACCAGATCTAGAAAAGCCAGCAAAGTATTCTTTCTGCCTTTGCATCATTCCATGTTTTACCTAACGAGATGGTATGTAGCATCTGTGCAATCACATGGATTAAGAAAAACATAAAAAAGAGGCATTTATCAATTTTCTCAGTGCCTTTTTTTTTTTAGTTGTCAGCTCAAAACACACTTTATCTTTTGTGTTTGCATCAAAAGCAGTAAGTAGTTGAGAAAGCTAAAAGGATAATTCGTTTCAGCCAATGGCAGAAGCTTCTTTATTCATTGTACAACTTAAAATATCACTGAAGCAAAAGATCAATAAAGTAGAAGTTATGCTATATGGATGCTTACCTTTACAGCCCATCTAGTACAGCTGTCACTGTTGGATTTAGTGATAAACATAGCATAAAGGACCTGTTTACTGGGGAATTCTGTTATTCTAAATTTCATTTCTTCCAGATGCTTTAACTGCCAATCCATTGCTAGCCAGGTCAAACGGATACAGACAGGTTCAGCAGAGGTGGCTGAGAGAAACATCAACCTTTTCAGCTAACGCCTTCCCTGACAGTAACCCAAACCAGAGAATTTTTAGAATCAACACTTCCATAGCAACTGGGGTGGAAAGGAATGGGTCTTCTCAAAGTTTTAGTTCCTGAGACTAAACACTGATGACTTAGGTCACAGAAAACTCTTGCTGCACTGTAAGTTGTCTTTGTAGCTCTCTGACAGAAGAGCATCTCCTCGAGCAAGCTTACAAATCTACACTGCTAGGCTGTTCAAAATCAATAGCCTAATTTTGTGGATGGAAATTCTGGAAGAATACAGGAGACCCTGCTTTAGATTTTCCTTGTGGGTTTTCTTATTCCTGCTTTGAGAGAACTTGTGCTGTTGCTGGTACAAAACCGGCAATAAATATATTCCAAAGGGTAAACCATATCAAAGTCCAGATTTAAAGACACTTCACTGTTCACTTCTGAAAACCACTCAGAATACTCAGAATCTTCATGGTTGGAAGGGACCTTTGAGATCATTGAGTCTAACCATACACACACACACACACACACACACCCCCCAGTCTCGTGCACTTGAGCATGCCCTGAAGTGCCACGTCTACACGTTTCTTAAATACCTCCTCATTTCTGTGGAGACCTAAACATGAAGCATGACCCCCATGAGAGTCATGCAGAAAGAGCAGCAAGGATTCCTGACAGCTACAGCTATCCAAGTGAAAAGAAGGTATCCCGCAGGCTTCAGGCATACGTGGAACAGCTGCAACAGCTGGGATCCAATTTCACTTTCAGTCTTATTTTACGGAGCTATGAATATTTAATGTTGGCTTTCAGAACACTAATTTCAGATCACACGCTTCAAAAGACAGCATGATACTTTCTGCAATTGGCTTTTCTGGGCAACTTCTGCACAAGTCTAGGCCTTCATCAGCTGCGTGTTTCCTCCGACCATCTGTGGCTCTGAAAACATTACACAAGATACCTTTATGACCATTCCTAGCAGAATGAGGTAGCTATAACAAACAAAACACCAGTCAATATACACAGCTGGTTGCTCAGAATCTCAGTTCCTCTCTCGTCTTGCCCCTGCCTAACTCGCATTTTGTTCCACCTGCCTTGTATCATGAAGTCAATCTCCTTGCAAGCACACTTGCTGTTTATTACTTTGAAATCACTGCTTAAGTTATTCGCAATTAGGGATTTAATTTTTCTGAAGATACCAGCCCCTGCTTATTTCAAAACAGAATTCTACGTGTCCTGAGTCTATCTCTTCAAAAAAAGGCTCTTTATAAACCATCCCACAAATTTTTCCCTTGGAATTTGTGGTAACTTGGTTGTGTACACACAACTCTCCCACTGCTTAAGGCCAGGTTTGTGACACTTTTCTGCTGCTTTCCTAAGAAAATTAAAGGTCATCCATTTCCCAAAAAAGCTGTCTACTGACTTCTGAAAATTAAGTAGCTTATGAGTGCTTTTTACGTCAAAATATATCTTACAGCTGGCTACCAAAAATGTTCCCAAATATTCAACTTCAACATGGTAATTTAATCCCAAAGGCAAGAAGCTTAATAACGCTATTTTGAAGTTATAAAATGAACTCAGAGAAACAGATAATTGTGTGCCAGTGCTGCCACAGCACCTTTAATTGAACCTGGCCATAGTCGGACACTGTGGAACATTATATTAATTACAAGTTCTCTGCCAAAGCAGAACTCATAGCAGGAGGCATTAATATAGAGGATGACAACTCCATGCAGTGTTCTATAAAGGCAAAGGCTTTCTTTAGCCACGCTGAGAAACAACTCCAACCCTCAGACACTAAAATTCTTACAGATAGCTTGGTCCCCAGCAGAAAGTATGTTAAATTAATTATTTACACTTGTTTCTTGCATTACTTTACCAAGTCCGTTAAAAATATACTCAAAGCCAAACCTTAACCTCCACTCCACCTCACTTGGAGTAGCATTACAGATACAAAAGTATCACCTTTCATTACTTTTGTTCTTCTCACTTATTTTAAAAAGCACAAAGACCCCTAATGTGCCATTTTAGACAGTATTAGTCTTTCACATCACAGACACACCATCGTGAACTCTTAGAAACATTCATTTCCCTCCTGGTACTGTTTTCAAAACCAAGCAGAACAGAAAGAAAACTGTCTATAGGATGTGGGAATGTCACTATTATATTAGTTCACCAACAGCAGTACGTACCAGCTGACGATTAGAATGTCTTTCTATTTTGAGGTTAATGGTATTCCAATGTATTTTAAAGTCCACTCCGCAGTAAAACATGACACGTAGACTGTACTTGTTGCTCCTGGAAGCCACTAAGCGAAGGCTCCTCAATTCATCTGCAGCAGCACAACAACAAAAAAATAAATCACTGTTACAACACACAATCTTCTGCTAACATTGATAAAGAAGTGACAATTTTAAGTATCTCTAATACCTACACATGCTGCAAATGAAGCAAAACCACCTATTAGTGCTAACTTTACACACACACACCCCCCGAGTTACAGCCTAGTGATACATCAAGTTAAACAAGTCCCAAGCCAGCATTAAGGGAATTTTAACTCCGTTAGGGGAATTTTCAGGTAAAAAGACATCAATTCTGCAGCAGGTATGGTTATATTTTTACCATAGATGCAAGTCAAATTGTTTACAGGAGGAGTTTATAGAGTTTATATTTACAAAACACAATTCTGCTGCAAGTATTGCACTGTGACTCATGGCTTAGAGTCTGCCCACCGAGCTTCCCTAACACTAGGGGTTTTTTCCTCAAAAGCACTGTATGTGAAGTCCCCTCTCCCTTCCCCAAGTTCCTCCGTGTTTCAGCTTAAGCCATGTACATTCCACAACATCCATTCATAGAAGGAGGCCCGAAGGACACCTGGAGGACAGGTCTTATGCTCCTGCAAAGGCTCAGAGGGAGATGTGGTCTCCAGGAATTGGAAAGGTTTCTACCAGTGCTGCAACTGTCAGCACTTGATTTTTAACATTAGTATGTTCCAAAATAGCAGACCTCAGATTTTCATGTCCAAGAAAGCTATTTTACATATTTTTTCCTTCTCCCTCCAGTTAGATTTCTCGCCTATAGGGCATATGGCTTTACAAGTGAAAAGATACAATGAATAGTCTGTAAAAGTAACCCAAAGCATCCCTGAAATAGTCTGGCTTCCCCCTCTGTGAATTACATTAATTTCATACGTATTATATGTGTTACATAAAGGTAAAAACGTGTGATACTAAAGGGTGTCAGCTTTCTCTTAAGGCAGCCCATAGATTTTAGCTGAGGCTGCCATTTCTGTCAAATCAAGTGCTGCACCTGCTTTTATAAATAGATTTTAACAGGACTGTGAGTGTAAGAAGACACTGAAAGCATGCAAAGTTTAAAACTGAAGACCAAATAAATGCATAGTGAATCAGGCTGTGGCAGATCCCAGCGGTGTTTAATAGACCTTTTTCACACAGGTGCACAAAATAACCAAGTCAGCCTATTTTTACAGGGAATACTATAAAGCCTAGAATTCCTCCGCGCATTTTATAGGCCAGAACAGGAAATTCATTATTACGAGTTTCTGCAAAAAGAGCAGCACTCCTGAGTCTTTTTTTTCCTTGCATGGCTGAACAAAGCTTTCCTTTATCTTACTGTAGTAAAATGATCAGCTTTCTGCCTCACATCGATGCTTATGGAGGGGGAGGTGGCAGCCAGCACACAAAACAACAGGGGGCTGAGTTGGAAGAGACCTCTGGAGATCATCTGGTCCGATGCCCCTATTCAACACGGGTTCATCTAAGTTTTTAATATCCCCAAGAATGGAGATTTCACAACCTCTCTGAGCAGCCTCTGATCCTACTCGGCTCTCTTATTTATTAAGATTTCTTATGTTAGAACAAATTTTCTTGTTATTCTGCCCGTGGCCATTGCCTTTTGCCCTTTCACTGGTGGTAAGACTGAGAGCAATCTAGCTCTGCCATCATTGCTTCCTGTGAACGATCAAGCTTTCTTTTACTCAGAAGAGTTCCCATAGTGCCTAAATTTAACTGACTCAGTAAAAAACAATATCTCTGAAATTTGAAGGCAAACTCAGTAAGGAAGCTGGTAGATTACAAACCCATCTGAATAAAACGGTAATTTTCTTACATAGCTTTGCTTTTTGCTCGGGGTGAACAGAAATGTGTGTCTGCTTTATTTCTTGCCATCACGTAAGTTCCTTCTTAAGAGGCTGAATAGTCCATAAAAGCAAGCAAGCATTTATTATGTAGGTGAAAGCCTCACAGCCCCAAAACCTACCTCAAGAGAGACCAGTAGCAAGCTGCTAAGAACATGAACCATACCCTAGGACTTAACCCTATCTTTCAGGTGAAGCCATGGGCAAAATGAAGACAGAGGTATCCTTGCACATCCAGAGCAATGCAATGCTGAATCACAGAATCACATGGGGTTGGAAGGGACCTCTGGAGATCATCTAGTCCAACCCCCTGCCAAAGAAGGTCCACCCAGAGCAGGTCGCACAGGAACATGTCCAGGTGGGTTTGGAATGTCTCCAGAGAAGGAGACTCTACCACCTCCCTGGGCAGCCTCTGCCAGGGCTCTGCCACCCTCACAGCAAACAAGTTCCTCCTCATTTTTAGCTGGAACTTCTTATAGTCAAGTTTGTGCCCCTTGTCCTGTCCCTGGGCACCGCTGAAAAAAGACCGGCCCCATCCTCTTGACACCCTCCCTTGAAGTATTTCTAAGCATTGATCAGATCCCCCCTCAGCCTTCTCTTCTCCAGACTAAAAAGACCCAAGTCATAGAATCATAGAATGGTTAGGGTTGGAAGGGACCTCAAGGATCATCGAGTTCCAACCCCCCCGCCATGGGCAGGGACACCTCCCACTACAGCAGGTTGCTCAAGGCCCCATCCAGCCTGGCCTTGAACCCCTCCAGGGATGGGGAAGTCCCTCAGCCTCTCCTCGTAAGAGAGATGCTCCAGGCCCCTCATCATCTTTGTAGCCCTCTGCTGTCCCCTCTCCAGCAGTTCCCTGTCCTTCTGGAACTGGGGAGCCCAGCTGTAAAGCACCAGGGCACATTCTTATGTATTAAGGCCAATTAGAGGTGATGCCAACCTTCAGTAATCTCCAACAAGCTCTGTTTTTTCCTCACCTTTGATGAGGATTCATTGCTAATCTTATGCCGCAGGGTACTGAAGCACTGTGACTACAGTCTAGTAAGCAAAAGGATCCTGCAAATTCCCTAAAAACCACACTGCCTTCTAAGTAGTTATCTAAAGGGGGAAGCATTTTCCACCTCCCAACAGCACAGCTCCTCCGTACATGGGGGTGTAGTATATAAAACAAACACGTAAATACTCTTGAATCTTAACTTTGAGAAGAAGTTTGTGTACTTCTTTTTGACCATGATCAACTGTAAGCAAACTACAGAGGCAGGAAGAGTATTTAAGGCATCAGGCAGTGGGCAGATGACCCAACCTCTGCAGGTCTCAGCTCTCTTCGCACAGGTGAGTAAGCAGCACTTCTACCTTCTCTTCAAGAACTGCATGATTGATGTGTTTGACATAAAGGTAAAGGGAATCTACAGCTGCTAGAAATAGGCCCAGACTAAGCAGCAGGTATGAGAACAGAATAGCCTGAAGCTCCCAAATTGTGATTTAGCCCTAAAACCAACCTGAGCTTAGTGAATTCTTAGGGGAGAGCAGTCTGCTTCACAGGCTGTCCAGGCAACACAGAAATGGTCTTCTCTTTCAGACTTTCTTGTAGTACAAAGAAGTTTCAGTCCCGGCCCTAGGCAGGGGCATAAGAGAAAAAGAAATTGCCAGAAGCCGTATCTGGAATTAACATAATTTTTAGGGTTTCAGCCTAATCTGTTTTTCAACTCTTGCCTTCTGATGGAAATTCAATCCAGACAGAGTTTGGATTTTGGTAAGGAGGCTTATTCCCATTTCTCAGCTAGCAATTTTCAACTGTGTTGAATGTTCAAAGCTTTAGGATTAGTATCACAGCATTCACCAAAGACTTGAATTTGAATAGTCTAGGGTTAGACACACTAATGAAACCAACCAGTACTCTGATCTGGAGACAGGAAAAACTAGCTATGTCTGCGTTCAATTAGCAGCTCCCCTACTCTGCTGCTAAATCCAAATCCTTCCCTCAAAACAGAGAGTAAAAGCTTTTTTTTAAAGCTTTTTCTTTTTTTTTTTTTAAAAAAGAATAAAATGGACATATTCCAACAGTTTAAGGCATGCAAGTAATGTTACCATACCACTATGAATAAGGAAGAATAAGGGACTTAATACAGTCCCTTAACGAGGGACTTAATATGTCTTCTCATGCACTTGCCAGATGCTACCTGCAGGTAAATTAGCACAAACTCCCACACCTTGAGCATTTAAAACAAGACTGGTTAAGCTAAAGAAAATATTGCATAATACTCGATGTATGGTCTGGCAAAGGGAAGGACATGATAGGATGCAAGGATTACATATAAGTCCCATTAAACTACCTAAATTTGTTACAGTTTTCCTGTAGATATTATGACTGTGTAGGACAGGTAGCTACCTGAATAAATAAGCTTAAGTATGAGGTTCTTGGCAACTTCTGACAAACTTACTTCTCTTCTGAGATGAGTAGTTTCTGCTTCCCTCTAAGATAACTAGTAAGCCTTACTGCAGGGATCATTTCTTTGCCTGTTTTCACATATTCTGAGAAAACATTGCTCTATTGCTCATACCATTCAATATTTCTCACACTTCTTTAGTTTGGCACCTGTAATACAAAAATCCCATTATACTTATTTCAGCAAAACTAGAATATCAACAGGACGTTTGCTTGAATACAGAGCAAATTCAGCCCACACGACTTACCTGCCTTAAAAGTTCTGCCTTTTGCCTCAATTTTTACCCTCTATCTGACTTGGAAAGAACAGATGTCTCCATAAATCTCAAAGGAGTAACCAGGCAGCAAACAGCCAGGAAACAAGGTGATGTAACTAAGACAGAAGGATGAACTGAACCCAAGTCCTTGTGAAATTCATTACTGAAGATTCTGCCTTTGCCTCAGTACAGCTTGAAGCACCTTAAAGATTTGAAAATCAAGCTATATTTCAGGCACCAGATTTATTTCCTTCTTCCCTACCCTGCCCCTCCAATTTTAAGCAAATAAGACCAGCTTCCTTTGTGAACAGTTGGGTGGAATGAAGGAACTGAGATTGCATGTCTACTAGGATTTTAAGCGCCAACCTCCATTGAGTTCAGTCAGCCTCATAACTGGTAACACAATGCCCTGGGTCCTCAGACTTAGGTGGCCTCCATATGACTTTTGGAGTTAATGGAGCCATCGAAAGTGTTAGCACGAAAGAGCAGTCGGCTCCAACAAATTAAACTGGACAGATAACTGGACAGAAACTCGCGTACCACCAGGAATGATTAAATGCAAAGCTAGTGTCTGCCATTTGATGAACAGCCCGCTCTCGGAATCCAGTGCCACCGAAATGCAGGATATGAAATCCAGACTGAGGCATATTTTGCACCTTCAGCCCACCCCAAACCAGCATGCCAAGGTGAAAATAATAACTTGCACTTGACTGAAATGCAATTTACTCTTAACATCTCTGTTACAAATGTTAAGATGTTATTTAAAACTTTATAGAAAGCTGCCTTCCTAGAGCTAGGACTCACATTTAAATAGTGGATTTTTTTTTCCTACTCAATCCATTCGATTTATGTCTGACAACTGTTATGATCACACACAATATTAAACTGACAAGCTCTTTCAGACTAAATCAGAGTCTGAGAGCTCCAGACAGATGACAAGTTGTGCAATTCATTTGTCAGTGTCTCGCACCCGAAAGTGGGCAACTGAAGCAGTTACCACGTGGCTGATAATCTCAAAAAATAAATCATTTGAAACTGCTCATTTGCTAGAGCTTTAGTTGTAGAGTTGACTTCAGCAGTTTAATAACAAGGGCTCTTGTATTTTGGTCTAGCAGCGAGCTCAATTTTCTAAGAGTCCCATTCGTCACGCAGGATGAGCTCCAGAGCACCTGAAGTAGTCTGTCCTTTTGCCCTGAGGGCAACCACTCAGCTCTGGCTCTGCCAGAAGAAATGTTGGCTGTCACATAGACGAACCCTCATGGGATTTGTCTTCTCTTGCTCTCAAACTTTGTCATCGCCAACAGGAATGTTACCCAGGGCAAGATGCCTCAGGTTTTCCACCACGACACAAGTTCTCCTGGGCTAAATATCGCTTGGGGTATGAAGTTTGGAGGGTGGTTCATCTTCCCAGAGTTCCCACCCCAGGGCACATCCCACCAGGATGCATCTGCACCAAGAGGAGGTTTTGAGGGAAACTCTCCTTGCTAGAAAGGCTGCCTTCCCTCCAAGAGTCCCTTGGTAATCTCCAGAGCGCATGGAGAAGCAGTTTGCTCCTTCCCAGCCCTGCTCCTGCCTGGAGCCAGTTTGATTGCTAGTAAGGGCTGCTGTACTGTAGACCCTAAATGCCTCTTCTCCCACTGCTCGCTGGTGTAGTTGGGAGACAAAAATACCATCGTCCCCATTCTTCACATTCAATTCCAGCCCCAAAAAAAAGTTTGCTGCGGCTTGCTGTCCAGGCATCATCCCCGAGGCACTTCCCACAAAACTTCTGCCTCTTTTTTGTGGTCCCCGTTCAACTGTCCCAAATGTCCGTGTTATTTCTCCCCAGGCTTTGATCTACTTTTGACCCAACGGAAACAATGGTGGGAAAACAAGATGCACTGAAAAACTGCATCCATCGCTGAAGCATCCAGTGAAAGTCCAGTCATTTAAAACACGGAGAGAAATCCCAGCTAGCACGATCACAAGACACAGTTTTCCATGACACACTGTCTCCAGGCAACCTTATGAATACGTGAGGCTCATTTCTTTTTAGAAGAAAAATTCAAAGAGTATTGCCAGCATATGCTCAGTCCAACCTTGTTCAGAGCAAACCCAAAAATCTTTGTTCAGTCTTAGAAGGCATTTATTGCTCTTCTATGATGGCAAAAAAAAAATTGAAAAAGTTAGACTAAATGGAAAGTTTTCCTTGGTATTAGCAGCAGGGAGTTTTATATATGCATGCAAACCTGTACTGCATATATGACATATCACATATATTACAATCTCAGACGTTTCATGCTAAGTATACATTAAGGAGATTCCTTTCATTATTCTTGAAAAAGAAAGTGCCAATACCAGCAAAAATTGAAACTAAACTTGTCTGTGCTGAGTTTTATTCTACCATCATGCTCCCTTCTGTTTTGCAGTCCTTATGTTATGTAATTTAATTTTATTTTGTCATCAATTTATCTTCCTTGTTATTCACTTTGTTTTTCAGCAGTAGATCAAAACCATAATTTCTGGTGACAAGTTGCACTTCTTAATGGAAAATACAAAAAAAATTACTTAAAAATCAAGATAGCAATTTTATTTTGAAACAATAATTATTATCGAGCAGAGGCTGCCCAGGGAGGTGGTGGAGTCTCCTTCTCTGGAGACATTTCAAACCCTCCTGGACACGTTCCTGTGGGACCTGCTCTGGGTGGACCTGCTTTGGCAGGGGGTTGGACTAGATGATCTCCAGAGGTCCCTTCCAACCCCATACCATTCTGTGATTTCAAATACATGCCTGCAAAAGCATGCAAATGGCTACCTAAGTTCGAGTATCTTATAGATGGTTTGTTACCCAACTCAAATAAGCTTTGAAACTCCTCTGGGATCTGGCTTTGTTCTGTAAGTCTGATTTTCACAAGTTTCCATAGAGGACCAAAAAAAAAAAAAAAAGGTTTCCTATGCACAACTGTCCCCTCTAGCAGCAAGTGCTAGAAGACTCAAAGGAGTCCTATTCTGTGTGCAAGGACTACATAACAAACTCAACCATGTTACGAGAAAACTTAGCACCTTCACACTTAAGGCACTTGTTCTCAGCGCTGATTCTGACAGTCAAGCACACCACTTGAACAGTGCTGTTTTTAACTCCCTGGTAACACATTAAATTTTTTTAAAATGCATTTTAAAATCATGTTTTCATTTGTGGGGTTTTTTTTGTATGCTGGGGGTCTTTATTCCTTTTTTTTTTTTTTGAGTGTTATATGGATTTTAAGAGAAAAAAAATAACTTCTGGCCTGAAAATAAAAAGAGACAATTCAACCAACTCTGTTATTAGAAACCATCAATGTCCCACATTTCCAAACACCTCCGTCAGTGTATCACAAAGCTAGGTAACTATAGTGTTCAAGTACTGTAGCATCACTTAGATCTCCAGTCTTTGTGAAATGAAAGGTGGCCTGTCAGTGGTCAACTTGCAAAACTAATACTTTGCATCCTTAGAAATCAATTGTCTCCACTGACTTCTTATGAGACTCTTGAGAAACTAATTACTCTCTTTCAGCTCCCCATCAGTAGTAGGAATCATATTTTTCCTCCTCATGAAAAGGAAACTTAAGGGTAAGATGCAAGTTGAGCCACACTCCAGATAACAGACCACTGGTACCCTCAAGCACTGTGGCTGATGAGTGATGTAGGAACTTCTGAAAGCATTTAATAGCCACAAGCCCTCAGCTGGACAAACTGTTTTCACTACACCTCGGACTCATTAGTCCTGGTGGACTTCTGTCCTTATTGACAACAGACATCCCAGCTTCAGTACTAACAATGGCATGACGTGGGCTCTGAAACCCCACTCTGCATTCAGACTCTCAGGTTCTGAGCAGAGTTGCCTCTGTCAGCCAAATTCACTCACGAGACAGGCTTGCTCCTGGACAGACTGGGAACACAGAACCTGGAACACAGATTCCTGGATGGCCACCCATGTTTTGGCTCAGCGCGAGCTAGTAACACAAATCCCATGTAATATGGGGCAATACAACTCAGTTCCATAAACCCTTTCAGACAGATAGTGTCATGCAATTGCAGAGGTTTGCTCTACTCCTAAATGCATGTAAAGGTGCTACATGTTTCAACCAGCTCAACAAAAATAATTGCCAAGGGTACAATCCCCTTGCCAGCAGGATCTTGGTAAAAAAGGAACACCACCAACCAGCAGCATCTCTTACTTCCTCCTAGTTTCCCAAACTTCTGCCATCCTTCTCAGTTGTTTGTCTCCCTTCAGGAGCTGTTAAATCAAGACTCATGTTCCCCTCTTCCCTCTTTTTCTCCCTTAAAATGGCTCATTTTAAAACACCTCTAAGTATTGCCCATCTGCAGTCTTCAGCATCTTCCTCAGGCAAGAAGAGGACATGACAGTAGCTCACTGAATGCTTGTTTCCAAACCATGGATAGATGGTGCCATACTTTACACTGAGCATGGGGCAGATGGGATGGAATACCCTGTTGGTCAGGTTTGGGTCACCTCCCCTGTCCCCTCCTCCCCACAGGTTATTTGCTCCAATGGGGCAAATAACAAAATTAGCTGACCTTGGTTGTTAGAGCAGTAAGTATAAGCAAGGGCCTCTCTGCACACCATTCCTTGGCATGGAGCACAAACATTGGTCTGATCACTCTGAGGACGAACATTTTTCTGCACAATATGCTGGTAATTCCGGGGAGTTAGAAGAGGCCTAGCTAAGAAGTAAAATTACTGAACAGAAAGTTAGTTCTGTTTTACCTCAAACCAGGACAGTCAGTTTTCGGCCAGCTAGAAGAGGAGAGAAACTGGCAAAGTAAAGCACATTACAAGGCAACATACAAGCAAAAGTTATAGGGTAAAGCTTGGTCATTTCATATTTCATCCAAAGCAGTCCTCCCATTTCTAATTCTTACCATAAGATGCACACCATGGGTCATTTAATACACGCTAGCACTGGATGACTAAAAGGAGAAAGACTTTCTGGAATCAACGGAACAAGAAATTAAACCCAGTGCTACACTGATAAAATAACAATTGTATTATGAGTCAAATTTCAGTCATAATGCTGAGTACGTAATACAAGAGATACAGTTCAAGTACAGAAAGAATGGTTTTGTTTTGTCGAAACAATTTTACAATGTTATTAGAAACAATATGTGATTTAAGTCAGCCACCAGGCAGAGATGAGTTGGTTATGATTCTTCATATTTATCGTTCACTAGCCACAGTAGATTGTTTTTGCAATGTACAAGAACACTTCAGATATACAGTTTCACTCATAATCATATGGAAAATAATAAAATCCAAAAGAAAGGGCTGTGTTTCTTGTTTGTACTTTCTCACAGCACTGTCAACATTAGCTGATGCTCAACAGAAGAGAACGATACTTCTCTAGAATTATTTTAGGTGAAGGCAAAAGAGCAACACTGTGTCAGATGTACACAGGAAGGTACTAAATCCCAAGAGATGAACTGCTTAGGAATTCTCAGAGGATCTCCAACAACACTCAGTTGCAGACAACTGCACTCAGGAAATCAGCACCTTTCACCTGAACTTTCAGTATCATACTCTACTTGTAAAATAGTGTCCTTTACACAACATGCAAGAGAGTGAGACAACACTCTCCAACATCTTCACTCATTAAGGATTAGCTTCATTCATTCAAAGTAATAGCTATATTCCAAAGGCTAGAAAATGAAGCCTTAGCACTCGGAAGCGCATCGGTTGGTAGGATTATCGCACATCACGTTCCTGAAGCTGGTGGGCTGGTAAGCAGGGTAAAACAATGGGGTTTTACTCTCTTCATGGCAAGATTAGAGAATAATTCCATCACATCAATCCCAGTGCAAATTCAAAACCTGAGTTAGAAATGCAGTAGAAATGCACCCTCAGCACTGCCCCCCACCCCAGCCCAACAAGCTTATTTACATATCACCCCAGCAATTTGGAAGCACAGCCTAGCTCTGGGGCATACACTCCAATTCAGACTCACCTACAAACTCTTCGTTTACTAGATGCTTTTGTGTGCACTAACTTGGTTGTTCTGCAAGCTCTTTCCCAAGGGGAGAGTTGCCAGTCAACCTCAGGCCACCAAAAAATGTCAGTGTCCTCACAATATTCTAATTTTTTTCAGCATTCTCTACTAAGATATAAGTGCCAGCAGATCAACACCTTGCTCCGAGCTTGGTGTTGCTGGCAGAATTTTGGTTTTTTTATTATGGGTCTGTCTACATGACACCAGCTCTGCTGGCAACAGATGGAGTACATCCATCCCAATGAGGGAAAAGGATCTTTGCACAGGAGTTAGCAGGGCTCATCGAAAGAGCTTTAAACTGGATTTGAAGGGGGAAAGGGATAAAATCAGGCTTGCTAGGGATAAGCCCAGGTAGAGTGCTAGGGTTCCTGGAGCCCAGGTCCTTCAGTCTGCTGTCTCAGTGGAAGTAGGGGATGGAGATCCATGAGGCACCAAAGACACAAGGATTATTGACGTGTTAGAAACCATGGAAGTGCCTGAGAATGGTCATGTAGGAATTTGGTTTTCTCCTCCAAAAAAGGTGGCAGGATCAATAGCCCAAGTGAAGTGCAGCTACACCAATGCATGCAGCATGGGCAGCAAACAGGAGCTGGAAGCCATTGTACAGTTGGAAAACTACGATAGAGTTGCGTTCATGGAAAAATGGTTGGGAGCCTAGAAAGGAGCCACTCCAGAGGCAGGGATGTACTCATTTGGTTGGGAGCCTAGAAAGGAGCTGCTCCAGAGGCAGGGATGTACTCGTTTGGTTGGGGATCCTCCTCCTCAACCTCACCCTCTCCCACTGGCTCCTGGGATCCCCGAAAGCCCCCTCAGTCCCACTGGTAGCTTCCCACAAGGAGGCTGCTCCACCGCACTCGGTCCCCCCAGCAGCATCGCCCACCACAACAGGGAGGTCAGGCTGCAGTTCAGCCCAGGGCTTGTTACAAACTGCAGCTCTGGGATGTATCGGCCTCTTAATATTTACTGCGAAACCTGTTTTCCTTCTAACAAGAAATTATGCAACTCCAAAGTTTGGATCTGCCACTGCATGTCACATTTATTTAAAGCCTCAATAAATTCAACAGCTTTCTCCTAATTGTGAAGTTAGAGAAATCTCTCAAAAATTCAACAAGAGGTAACAGATGAGAAGAAACTTGTATTTTCATGTTCTTTAGCAGGGAAAAAAAAATAATGCTTGAACCGATTTGAGCTTAGCACTGGCACGGTACTAAGGGGCAAGAGGCATTTCTGCATAGTTTCCAGAACTCACAGGTCTTGGGGAACTTGGCAGAGTTCCTTTTAAAACAAGCCTCACTCACCAGTCACCTTCGAGTGGGGATGGGGTTCACTGCATCCTCACACTTCACTGGAGGTGTAGGAGCAAGCTGAGACTGGGAAAAACCCGGCCACAGCGAGTTTACAAAGGAAACAGGCTAAAGAAAGTTATGATCTATAAACCATAAACTGTAGGAAGCACCTTAGGAGCATGTCTCATCAGAGGCTTGTTCCAAAGCAAGTAAACTCCATTATGATCAATAAGCCCTTTAAAATGGATTCCAGCCAATTCATACAGGAAAAAAAAAAATTAAAAAAAAATCCTTTCAAAGAGAAGAATAGCCCAACAAGATGTAGAGGTAGAGGCCCCAGCTAAGCGAGTGCAGCCAGAGGTAACACGAAAGGCTACATTCAAGATACAAAAGTCTACTGGAGCATCTCAAAGTGCCATTGCTCCATATATTGCACAAACCATTCTTTTTATTCTTCCTCTCTTTTATCATTTCTCAAGTCAAAGCCAGGTGCTCCCTGAACAGATCTCCAATTTCAGAACTGCCCCACTCAGATGAATAATAGATACCAACTCTGAAAGGAAATAATTCGAAATTTGCTTTAGCACCACAGCAAAGCCTTTTTTTTTTCATTGTCTCCACAAGTGACCCTAGCCTCCTGCAAAGAAAAGGGTGTATTTTCCAGGGGAAAGGTTTCTTCCCAGAAGAAAAAGAGGATTAATGCTAACTTTTGCTTTGCACAGGCCAGAAACCCTGCGTGCAGATCTGCTCACGTCCATCGATAGCAAACTTTCAAGTGTTTAAGGACTGTGACAACAGCAGTTGTGGGACTGAAGAGAAGAATATTTTCTGTGCTAGTATTAATTTACATCTCTCGAGTCCAATTATGCCAACATCAAAACTGACGTACAGAGAGCATTGCTGGGAATATATATGCTCAAGACTCACTCTATGATACTCTTCCTATTGGGTATAAGCATGCCTCACAGATATCTTGCTCCCAACTGATCAAACTCCTTTATGAACAACGAAGCCCTTGAAGTGTATTCCAGCCAATACTTAGTGAGAAAATAACAAGTATCTCCAAGCAGAAGAATAGCCAAACAAAAAAGCTTACATAAAGTATTACAGTTGATAAGCCAACTTTCTAAAGTACTAAGCCCTGCGACAGAGATCCGAGTGAGTAACTAGGGTCAAAGTTGGTTTAACTGCCAGGTCATTTCCTACTTTGAAAGATGCACAAATATTTTCCTTTATCAGGATCAGTCTCATAAGATATGACCTCTAAGGAAAATACCTTGGGCAAATATCCTTAGGTGTCAACAATTTTTCCTGCCTGCTTTCCCAGCCCTCTTAAGAAATGACTTACATTAACAGAACAATACAAACTTGTCGTAGCAGGAACATGAACTGTGTGGCTGTGAATATATTCCTTTTCTCATCTGTTCTCTTTGCAAACACCCTGAATTGCCAAAATCATCTGACCAACCTTTCTCCAGCAGTGAGCAGGGCATGAGCCTTTCCCTTAGACGACCCCTTCTCCTTTTGCAAGCCCTTCTGACCGTGGTTCAGCTGAGGCATTAGCATGGGATCCATGGCTTCTGCAAGAGAAATCGTGCTCATCCTTGGGGACTGCTAATTACATGAACAGCTTTAGCACTCATTTAATCCACCACTAAATGTCACCACCCTCCCAAGCCCAGTCCTTGCATTCAGCATTAACAATACTTCCCAGCAAAACCAAGGATGAGCATACAACATCCGACTCTGCATGTCAGACATTCCTTACACCCTTGAGACCTGGTCAGTAATTGAGATACATGACTTAATCAGTTTTGGAGAGATGAAGCTCAGGGTCTCAGATCACTGCTCCGCACATGAACACATACCGGTGTCAGGTTTTCCCTCGCTGTGCCACATACCTACAACACTAGGCATTTTGCAGCTTCAAACTTTGGCTTTAAAAGCAGCATGTGTCTTATTTTAATCATTTTGAAAAGCAAGACTTAAGGGAAAATGTATGCCAATAAGCCACGAGACACTTCTCACAATCCAGCTCCTTCAGGTTACCTGCACAGGCTGGACTGACCAGACAGATACTTGACCTGTGTTTTCATAGTCAGTTTAGGCCTGTACTGAAGTAAGAGAGATGGTCCCACCTTCAAATTTTAGCTCTCACCCACTCCATCTCTTCTGCTCAGAGGCAGCTATCAAAGCAGTGCATCTGACCTAAGAACTCATCTCTCTTGTTCTTTTTCTTTTGTTTTACTCTGTTACTTTTAACCACCGTCAACTTCTCCCTGTGAAGTTCCTTACTGCACAAAAGCTCAGACAAGGGTATTTAGCAGATCTGCTGCCAGATGTGGGGAGAGGAAATCTAAGAATCTACCTTTCACACCTGAACCACGGTGGTTTTTGGGGAAAATTCCTGTAAGGTGGAGAAAGGGTATCTTACAGAAAGGCCAGTTTCAGCTTCAATAGTGAAGCAGTTGCTACGATCCAGAAACCAACAGCTTTTTGTAGTTGGCATTTCAGATCAGGTGTCTGTGGTTTGAGAAGCAGCAATTGCAGTGTGCTGTCCTTCATCCTGCAGGATCCTTGCTCTCTTCCCTTTTTCTCTTCACACTCAGTCTTGGGACAGAGACAATAGAATTTGCAAGTACAGATGATTTGGGCTGGCTCTGCACACCATTTCTACACTGCCAAGCCCAGTTCCAGCATTGCACTACTGAGTTCACTCTACTGCTACCAGTGTGGGGGGCACCAACAAGACAACATGCAGCAAAGATATAGCTGGTAATCCTGCCTACCAGATGTTACATTTCTCAGAAGTTTAGGAACACTTTATTTATTTATTTTTTTTCCAACCCACCTGGAAGCCAACAACTTTCTCCAGGCCTATGATTCAGGTCAAGTACTTGCCTCAGCTAGAGCCTTGGAGACATCTGAAGAGCACACGGAAAGCACACAGCATTCAAAGGTGAGAGTACTTGGACATCAAACAGATAAAGCAGCAGTAAACAACATCCTAGCTCAGTCTGAACAAATAAATGCCCGAAATACCTCAGCCCCAGATAACAAAGGATGTTTTTCTATCAAGGCTGGTAAAGAGTCTCCTCGTGTCCTAATATCTGAAGGTTCCCTCCTAGATCTAGCACAGAACATTTTAGATTCACTTTTCTCTGTGCCTATACAACCACTTATTCAACACCTCTGTTCCAAACTCCCATGAAGCATCCAAAACACAGTTGGGAGCGAAGGCATCGAAGAGAGGATTAATTACTGCTGATGATTAGCAAGAGAGTTTAAGGTTCACTCACCATAGCAGTCAGCCAGACTTTTTCATCTAGCACAACCACTGGCCCATGATCATACCACAAAATCAAGTCTGAGCTGATGCTTTGTATAAATTACTGTATAATTTCCACGGCTGAGGGCTGAAACATCAAGTCCAGCTGCTGAAGAGGCATCTATGGCATTGCACCAGGCTGTCTCCTAGCCAACTGTTACACACCGAAACCCTTCCTTTCCTTCACTAGGATTGTACATCGGTGGCAACGGCCTGGAAGCCAAGTGTCTCCTTAGATGGAAAGGGGAGGAAAAAGGGAATGAACCCAGGTACCACCATGCCCCAGACCTCCTCCATTGCCGAGCCCATCTGTGGCACATAGTCTTAACTGCACTGCCTGAAGCCACAGACACCATTCTTCAGGGGCTTGAAGTGAAAACTCCAATACCAAAAGGATGACTGTAGCTGATGAGCTCGTCCTGCAACGCAATTAGTAGGATGCAAACATTGGGCATATTATTTCCCTGTCACTTGCCATGAAAAATGAGATAAAATGCCTATGTTTTAACAAAGTGCAATGCAGCCCTGCAGGAAAAGTGTCATCTGAACACAACAGGTGCTAGCATTCCAACTTCTCCAGCTTTGCTATATTAAAGACACCCTAGAGCACTCTATCAATTATTGTGCGTTCGTCAACACAGGGCAATTGCTGTCACATGGCACCGATAGATCAAAGTGCTAATCCTCGCTTAACTTAGGTGTGCTGCATCGAGCCTGCATGAATCAAGTGAAGCTCAAAGCTATGCAATGATAAAAATCTTACTAACAGAATGAAACCTGACACAAATTTAACCGTTTCCCCGCTCTTGAGTTATTTTCCCCCAGATGACAAATGTTGGGTGCAATTACATTTGTTCAAATGATACTTCTATTTCTTTAACCGATATCAAAAAGAAATGAGGGTGAAATTTGTTACATGTTCTAGCTTGCTCCTGGGATTGTGAAGAGAGAAAAAAAAAAAGGTTACCTTGCTTAAGCTTGCAAGATCTTCCATTAACAGTCAACTGTGCTTTGGTCAAATAACGACTTGGGGATCCATTTCTGTCTCTCAGTTTGTAGCTTCACTAGATATTGGTAGATATTAGTCCTGTGCATGTCACACGCTTGTAAGAGATTAGTTGGAATGCAAAGCATACTGGTACAATTGCAAACAGCCTAATTTTTTATTACTTGACATGGCCGTAAATAAGGAGCACAACAGACTTACTCAGAAACAGTTTTTATCAATAAAAACACAATACGCAACTACCTTAAGTAACATTACATCTATAATTTAGATGAGAAAGTTTTTGAGATGAGATAATTTATATAGTTGGGAAATGTAAATTCCAACTATTATTTCTAGAATATAGCAAATTCTGTTTCAACACATACTTGGAGCTACTAAGAGAAGATGTCACTTAAAGGACAAAAGTCAAGAAGAAAACTGCTGGTTTAGCCACAGGGGTTGTGACTTGTCTCTCTAAACTTTATCTCATTCTCTGAACTTCGTATTAGAAAAAACAGCATGAAAACACGATGATGTTTCTTGCTGTTCCTCAACTGCTTTTTAAAATGAGGCAATGATATAGCAGCTTTCTAAGTCTCCCTCTGTAGAGATGAAAATTAATTAGCTCACCTGACCACTCCAGTGGGAGCAGACATATCGTTCTGATGGAAAATCCATGTATTCATACCTGCCTTTACAAACATTTAAACCTCCTAGAAATAACCTTGTGTTCTAGGAGAGGGAAGCACAGATATTTGTGGGGGTACCTCGTTGGGTAAGGAAAAAGGGAAGAATACTAATCAGCATTTCCCAGAATGGGGAGTGTGTTCATTAAAGTCATGGGAACCTACATTTATGACTCTATAGCTTACAGGCAGGGTTGCATTAGAAGTGCAGATGGTAAAAGACGCATCTTTTTGTTACACCATAGCATTCCACAGAAAATCACTGCTAGAAAAGCTGCTCAAAGCATATTTTTATGGAGGAAAAGCAGAACAAAACAGTAAAAAACCTCATCTGAAGCACTCTCAGCCATGTCCCTGTTTGACATCAAATGTTTTTCATTCAATTTAACTAAGAACCTTCTCTCTTACCAGACTTTATGAACTCGACTGACTGCAGAGGAGGTATTTTATTAAGTCTCAACTGCTGAGTTGAGAAAATATTTGTCATTTAGCACATGAACATACGGAAGGTACAAACTTGGCTATTATTGTATCAATAAAATGTATTTATTCTGAATTTTATGATTTTTTTTTTCCTATTGTGAAAAACATTTTTATAGAACACGTCTTTCCTTTCAAAGGAAATGTGCTGTTGGTACTATAAGCATTTTGGTTCTATTCTAGAACACTTTTCAGAAACTAAAAATACCAATTAATTGGGCTACAATATTTTGAAAAAGTTGCTGACTTAAGACCAAACTAGGATGTCCCTTGCAAAAACCTTGATTAACAGGTGCCTTGTTTATCGATTTAAAATATCTACATGCCTAAGATGCAAACTATTTACAGGAACATTAACATACAGTTATATACAAGGTAAAGCACATAGAGCATGGGGTAAGCGTGACCTGCCTGCTGAATATCAGCGGATGTTGGACTTCATGTCCTTGGACTCACCTTCTTTCCTAAGATCTGCCTCCTCAGCATGGTCAGGAGCAGCTCCTACTGGAATCCTTTCAGCTCTGGAAAAACTCCTGGGAGCATCACCAAGCTCAGAAAATTACTTTCCCAGCTTTTGAAGGAGCTAAAAGACCAGGGATGATTTGAGTTTGGCCACTGGCAAATGTGGGTATTACAGGGATGTGGGCCTGTAAATGAGGTACCATCTGCTTACCTATTTCATGTCACTGCAGTATTGAGGCACTGAGTGCTGCTGAATCAATAATACACTACGGCAGAAAATTCACAAATAGCACTTCTTCCTTTACTATTTCAACTACACAGCAGGTGCTCTGCTAGACTACAGAATCACAGAATGCTATGGGGTTGGAAGTGACCTCTGGAGATCATCTAGTCCAATCCCCCTGCCAAAGCAGGGCCACCCAGAGCAGGTCCCACAGGAACGTGTCCAGGCGGGTTTGGAATGTCTCCAGAGAAGGAGACTCTACCACCTCCCTGGGCAGCCTCTGCCAGGGCTCTGCCACCCTCACAGCAAACAAGTTCCTCCTCATCTTTAGCTGGAACTTCTTATATTCCAGTTTGTGCCCATTTCCTCTTGTCCTGTCCCTGGGCAACACTGAAAAAACACCGGCCCCATCCTCTTGACACCCTCCCTTGAAGTATTTCTAAGCATTGATCAGATCCCCCCTCAGCCTTCTCTTCTCCAGACTAAAAAGACCCAAGTCCCTCAGCCTCTCCTCATCGGAGAGATGCTCCAGGCCCCTCATCATTTCATTTATATCCTGGTAACCTGGCTCATGCTAGCCCTTTAAGGTGAGGATGGGTCATGGTTTGTGATATACAAGATTAAAGGCAAACTTGATCAATAGAGAATAAATAGGTCTAACTGGAGAGACTTTTTTCCAATAAAGTTTTAGAGATGCATTGGTGCAGTAAATTCAAGCAGATTATTAGAAAGGAACTACCAAAGACTTTGCAATATACTGAGCAGAAAACTGCCTTCTAAGACACTTCTAGACACCGTAGTTGAGCTGCTGACCGAGCAGGGCACAAGCCACCTACTCAGATGTTTGATTGTATGGGAGCAGGCCACCCACATCTGACCCAGTGGAAGTGCGTATATGCAAAAAGAATCCCCTCAAAACAGTGTAACCTTTTTATATAATCTGACTTTTAGCAAACAACAAATCTCCTTTTCTATCATGTTCATGCAGAAATAATTCATGAGTGGTGCTCACTGCCACTTAAATTCAGTTCTGGTAGCATCCATGGCTTGGTTGCCATCTATTAGGAATTGGGACCAGGGCTTCACTGAAGCATCCACCCAACCAATTGCTTTAGATATGAAGGCATTATTTGTAAAAAGCAATGAAATACCTCTTCTACCCTGAGGAAATGTAACAGCAAATGAGAAATTTGATTCTTTGTGTTGCTCTACCATGCATTACCAAGTAGTCAGGAAATCTCACTACCCTGAAGGGCTACAACTATTTTTTTCCAACACCGCTATTATTCATTTTACACGACATAATTAATTTTTTCCATTTACTGGCCTCAGTATATGGAAAAAATTGTATGTTGTGCCTGTCACACGGCATCATCCTCAAAATCCTTGTTATACATCCTTAAAGCAGCACTATTTACATTTACACATTATTATTAATTACATGAGGTCTGAAGAGTTTATGTACCTGCATCCAACCATTCCCCACAAGGCTTTCTCACACTTATCTTTGAAACAGCAAAAAGCAATTACTGGAAAACCCTGATAATCCTGTTGAGATAAGCCACAAGTAATCCTACACTGCTGTTACCCAACAGTGTTCAAGTAAACCAGAACATGAAGCCACCAGCCTATATAGATATCTATTTTTGTAATACAGCTTTTTGAAACTTTATTTAGTTATTCTATCAGATGAAGGTTAATAGATTTGTTTGGTAGCATACAACTTACCCGTCTATAAAGGGATCCAAGCCACACATCCAACAATATAGCAACACTTATCTAGAAATATACTACATGGCACACTACAAGTATTGAAAACAGGATTATTTTTTTTCATGCAGCTAAATGGAGATTATATATTGGTTATACCCAAATTTCATATATGGCTTGATCCCCTGTGCAAATGCTTGACTTGCATTCAAGCTAAAGGGTGTTAAATATTTTGGTCTCTGAAACCATGACCACAAAACAGAGAATTACAATGCCACATTTGAATATGCACGTTTGAAATATAGATCTTGACGAGCAGCTAAAATATTTCCCTTTCCTCCAATTTACAGATTCCTTGATTTCAAATCTAAAAGAAACAGATCTGATCATGCCAACTGACCTCTCATGTGCCAGCAACACGCAAAGCATCTCCAGAAGCACAGAACTGCTGTGTGCGCTCACTTTTTCACTCCTGGAAGATTTACTCCTTCATATTTAGTCTCAAGCAAAGAGCAAACCGGGGTTGCGTACTGTGGAGCAGCTGATTCTGCTGTGACCCAGAGAAGCTTCACCGACCTTCGAGTTTAAGAAGAATGAAATCTCATTCAAGTAATGCCATTTGCTGTGAAAACCTTATGCCATTATTAAATGTATACAATTATGTCCAGGAAGAAGTAGTGGGCACGGTCACATGAAGCAAAAAAAGGAAGTGCAAGTTACAGCCCTCTATGTGCTGCTGAAGTGTTTATGACTTAAAACTTAGTTGCTTCTTTACAAGTTGATGGTGCTCTCTGCAGAGTGACCTTCTTCCTGTTCAACTGTTGTATTTAGACACTGTCTACAAGTTTGCCTTAGATGCTTAGTTACAGCATGAAAATAAATTCATGCTGTAGACAGATATATTTCTAGAACTATTCTCTGGGATTTACTTCAGGAGAACGAATTCCATGAGAGAAATAGATTGGCTGGGAATAAATGGTGCCTGTCAGACCACAGCCAGGGTAGTATTACACAGACAACTGCAGCTTATTTTTTTGTCATCAGGCAGAAGGCAAATGCAGCATGAGGCTGCGTTTCCCTCCTCCTGTTTCCCATAACCACTTCTTTATTCTTGAGCTTTCAGTGCCTTTCCTTGGCCCTCCCTTTCACTTGACAAGATCATCTCTTTAATTAGCTGTCCTGTTGCCATATCCTCCTTTTCTGAGAAGTGCAACCCTTTCTTCTGTATCTGTCTATAATTTACCCAAGCAGCAGTTAGTCACGGGGCTCCAGCAGTAAATATCCACCACAACAGCAAAACAATTTTATGAAGCTACCCTGACTCTAAGAGGCAGTGAACACAGCACTGCTTCTTGATGCTAAAAGGTGTCTCTCAACAGGCAGAGTTCTTATTTTTCCCAATAGAGGTTTTGCAAGAGAAAAATATATAAAAATGCACACCTGCTAAAGTTGTAGATACAATAACTTCATACTAATACAAAGAATTAAAAACCCCTCTTGCCAGACCTACAGATAAAGCACACGATCCATGTTGTGCTACGCTCAGTGGCTGTACTGCCATATGCCAGCTCACTGAAGCCTGTCTGCAAATTTGGTATACTTAAGTGACAAGGCAATTAAAAACTTCTTGTTAAAAATAATGAAGTGCGGCCCTAGCTCTGCGGAGAATTTGATCTGAGGCACTACCCGGCTTCTAATATATAGCCAAGTAATTAATTTGGCTCTCCACAACCTTGCCAGTACATGCTAACTGCATGAGAAGTAAATGAAAAAAGCATGATCTTTGCTTTGGGCTGGTCAGAGTAGGCTCTGGCAATATTTACAGCAGTACATACATTCAGCATTTACTGTTAGGCAAAGCTGGTGAATGAAGAGTTCCACCCAGTTTGGCTGGTTATGGAGTTTCTTTAAAACAGGGACATTTGACTGTAAAAACGAAAAAGGCTATTTGTGGAGTAGGGGCAAATTTTCTTCCCCATCTTAATTTAGAAACCAGAGTCATGGGTACATGCAAGGCAGATGCTGTTCTATTCCCCGTTGCAAACAACTAGTAATGGGCACTCTGCACTCTGGGAGCACTTATACAGAGTACAGACTACTGCTACTGAATAATTGGCTTTCTACTTACATAATTCTTCAGAAAGATTTGTTGCCCAATAACCCAAAAGAAACTAAAAATCTAACTTAAGTAACCAGTATTACAAATCCAAGTGAACAAATCCAATTCCAGTGCTCACTGACAAATACCAGCTTGCTTTGCAACACTTGACCACACGTCAAGAAATCACTTTCCAGTACAAAAGTTGAATGCCCATATGTCCATTCTACAGCTGAGTTACGTAAGGCATCAAATAGGCTAAAAGAACTTAAGATCCTAGAAGGAATCAGGGTCAGGCTAGAGCATCAGTAGTCATTCTTCCAGCACAGTATCAGCACTCACTAACTTTTGACAGTTGGCCTGCCTGCACTGTCCCTTTTGAACTCCTGCTGCCAAATTATTGACGTAACTTTTTTTTCTAAAATAATTTTTACTAAAGGTTAGCATCTCCTCATTTTCACATAACAGCTTTTGTTTAAATCGTCTGCCTTCAAAAAAAAACCTTCCAAGGCAATGGCAAACATCCTTACGTTGCTGTTGGGTTGCGTTACACTGGGTAATCTCACTAGGTACTTTACACAGAGATTCTGGTCTAATTACAGTTTTGCAGCCTCAGTATAACATGAATTTTATCAAATCTACTACATTAACCATGTGCAGATGGTCCTTATTCAGCTTTCTCAGATCTCATCTTTACTAATACAAACTAATTGGCCATTCTAGAGGCTGAGGTGTTGCTGTCCCAGTGGAGGTGTACCCACAGCACCTCGCAGTGTGCATGCAGGAAAAAGTCAAAGGCAGCTCTTCTGTTGGATTTTCATTACTACAAGCACACAATCCAGTAATAAGAAACACTTGTCTGACTCGAAACTCATCTCTCTGCAGAAACTTTTGGCATTTGATTTGAACACAAAATTCAAGCACGAGACCAGAGCAAGAAAGTAAAATCTCACTGGGGTTTGGCTGGAGCATCATATGGATAGGAAGATTAGACACCAGCGTTGCTATCAGTAGTGAGGGAGTACAGCGAGCACGCAGGGATATAATCTCCCATCGTGTGCTGCTAACCAGAGCTGTTCACAGAATCTTCATGGTTGGAAGGGACCTTTGAGATCATGGAGTCCAACCATACACACGTTCCAAGAGGTCTGCAAGGCTCCAGCTAACCAGGTACCATTTGGTCCTAGCTGCTTCTCCATCCCAGGGGCCTTTCTCTGACCATACCTAAACCGCCAAGGCCTTCTCCTCGACAAGCCAACTTGCAGCCAGGTGGCTGCAGACAGGCATCCCAGCAGTGGCTCAAAGGTGGGATGTACTCCACCGCTTCACCAGACTGGACAGCCTTACTCCTCACAAACCATCGGTGGCAAATTAGACTTAAGGTGAAAGGGGTCTAACAGCAGAAGTGGCTGTGGCTCCTGGTCTTCGCTTGTCTCCGGGCAGCAGAACTGAGAAATTAAGGACTATCAGCATTGCCACTCTTTGCTCTCCCAGTCAAACTGTGTCTCTTTTGGCTTTAGCTCCCCATGGCTCCAAGTCTTGCCTGGGGCCCCAGGCACAGGACCAACAGCCACAGACTGAGGACCACTGACCGAGCAGAGAGATGCACACATTTCACTGAATCACCGAGTGCCTCTAGCTTACTTTCCAGTCTCAGATCTTCACAAGAAAGAGCAGTCAATTAGCTAAAAGCCCTACATAGACACAAGTCACATGTATTTCTCCAGAAACCTATGTGCAGAATCTACAGGGTTGATAATTAATAGTCAAAACATAAAATAGAAACGAGAAGCTGATACTAATCCACAAAAGAGTTAATGCTGTAGGCAAAATATGAAAGAAAGCCTAGTGAAAAAACACGGTAGCTTTTTAAAAATTAAATACTTGGTCTAATGTTTGCCCTTTAAGTCATTCCAGACTGACTACAGTAAATCTGCTCGTGTTTTGGCCTCTAGATAACCTGCCTTGTAAATCAAAGGAAAACAGCACATAATTAAAAACTAGTCTGGTTCAGATTATAGAATATACAACTTATTTTCACAAGTAAGGGGACAAACACCATAATTCACTTGACATTTCACCACTGTCTTGAAATATAGTCTTTCCACTGGTGAAAACAAATTGCCTAGCAGCTGTGTTATATATTTTACCTAAATGTATATTTAGATCCATCATGTACAGTCTAACAGATTTGTAGCAGTTTTAAGGAGCAGAAACAGACCCTACTCAACTTTCATGGACTCAAGTTGAGAAAACATGATAGTAACATTTGGGTAAACAGAAGAGTAGTAGACTAGCAGGACGCTTCATTAGCACCAACTTGTTACGAAACAGCTTTTACCTTGTTTGAATTCATCCCTTCCAACCTGTGGCTGCAAGACCCCTGTGCTCAGGATCAGTATGCTATTAACGGAGCAAGTTTCATAGTCAATGTCTAAATGAGAAGTCTGACACGCCTGACATTTGTTAGCATGGGATTTTGTACTGGGTGAGACTACCAGACATATTAATAAAGTTAGTGATCTGTGTCTCAAACATGTACAGGCAATCATGTGCCGCACCAACACAAATTCTCCCCTCAAACTCACAGAATTTCAGACACATCACTAATCTATCTTGCTGTGAATTTATTTCCCTACTGCCCTGTGAATTTATTTCCCTTCTCCACCCATCCCATTTAGACTGTCTAAGTGTTGAAGGCACACTGAATCATTCTGTACAACCTCAACTCTAGCACTGCCAAGTCCACCAATTATCCTACAGCTACGTAATTAAGCCTGTGTACTTGATGGAAGGTGCAAGGGAAGAGGGAACACTCTCCGCACAGCCATTCTTTTTTTTTGTGGCTTCCATTCCACCATAGCCAGAACCACTCTGTTCTACCTTCCTCAGTCATAGGCAATGCTAATTGTGGCACACTTTGAAGGAATAACACAACAGTTTCTCCAGCTCCAAGCATTCACATGGTTTCTACAAAGAAAAGAAAACATTAATCCCAAGATATCCAGTCATCATCTTCATTACAGCTGCCCCCAGCACTGCCTATTAGCTGCTACTCCATGACTCAAGAAAAGTCTATTTTATAGTAAATAGGGAAGATAATTTCCTATTCTTACTGTGTGATAATATTTGTATTAACATTGCCCTCCAAGTGCAAGACAGTTCAGCTCACAGCCAGGGATCAGAGCCTGTCAAATATCTGCCATCTTCCCCTTGACAAGGAGTGGTTGGAAGATTTCAGCTGAAAATGAGTGCTTGCTTCAGGCTAGATTTTGTAGATTTTCTATATTGCTACCTCAAAGATCTCCTTACAAAGCAGGACACTGTCAGTGCTCTTGTCACCCAAAATGTGAGGGGAGGAAGGATATTTATAGAATCTGGAAGGAACCAGTAGTCCTTAGCAAAACTTACTAAAGCACAGTCCTGGCAATCACTGAGCACCAGTGGCTCTGCTGCCTCAATACAACATTTATTGCAGACACGAGCCAAAGGAACTTCTCCTGAGATGAAAGTGAAGTTATCATACACGTGATTTATGAGATTGTATGCATTGAAAAGACACCATTTCTTCCACTGCTCCTTTATGCTTAACAATCTACCTGATGCTCACGCAGCCACAGGAAAGTAACTGAGAAATAGAGGCTGAATGTGAAGCAATCCTGGTTTGAAAATCAGCAACGTGGCTGCTTCCACATCTGTGCAGTCAAGAGAGCACATACACATCAAGAGGCACACAGAAACTAGTTTCCCTCACTGTGCTCTTTCTTAGAAGAGCACAGCATCAAATGCTATCAGTAACATTCAACTGCTTTGGACCTGCTTTGGCAGGGGGTTGGACTAGATGATGTCCAGAGGTCCCTTCATAGCATAGCATTCTGTGATTCTGTGATTGTCAAGAAAATGTTTATTACTCACAAGGTAAAGCAAGGCAGCACTACAGGCTTGGGGAAGTGTGGCTGGAGCTGCCTGGAATTAAGGGACCTGGGGGTTCTCATTGCCAAGCGGCTGAACATGAGCCGGCAGTGTGCCCAGGTGGCCAAGAAAGCCAATGGCATCCTGGCTTGTATCAGAAATAGCGTGACCAGCAGAAGTAGGGAGGTGATTGTGCCCCTCTACTCAGCACTGGTGAGGCCACACCTGGAGTATTGTGTCCAGTTTTGGGCACCTCAACACAAGAGAGATCTGGAGGTGCTGGAGCGGGTGCAGAGGAGGGCAACGAAGCTGGTGAAGGGGCTGGAGAAGAAATCATATGAAGAACAGTTGAAGGAGCTGGGACTGTTTAGTATGAGGAAGAGGAGGCTGAGCGGAGACCTCATCACTCTCTACATCTACTTGAAAGGACACTGTAGAGAGGTTGGGGCTGGTCTCTTCTCACAGGGAATTAATGACAGAACAAGAGGGAATGGCTTCAAGCTCCAACAGGGTAGGTTTAGACTGAACATTCTTTCTTAGGAAAGAATTCTTCACAGAAAGAGTGGTCGGGCATTGGAATAGGCTGCCCAGGGAGGGGGTTGAGTCACCATCCCTGGATGTGTTTAAGAGACAATTAGATGTGGTGTTGGGGGATATGGTGTAGGGGAGGACTTTGTAGAGTAGGGTAGATGGTTGGACTCGATGATCCCAAGGGTCTCTTCCAACCTGAATGATTCTATGATTCAATGGCTAGGACAACCTCAGAAAAATCATACACAGAAAATACTCAGATAAGATGAGAAATAACTTTATCCCATTACCTCTGTTTTGACATGTATAAACTAGCGTTTTTCACTTTTAGTTTGAAGTGGCAACATTAATGTACTGTCACATGCTAGTTACACTGATTCTGTTACCATCAGCAGAAGCATGTTTTCCATTCATGTGAGCATATCTGTGACTCATTTCAATCTAACAGAAGAGGTTAACCAACTGGGGTTATCTCAGAGGAACAGTTAACCCTTGGGATAATGTGGCTAAACAGGCACAGTAACAGAGAAAGTGCTCTGAATACCATTTTTCCTACCCCAATGAATGCTGTCTAATGTGGTGTAAGCCCATCACATCCAAGGCATGTTGGCTCCCCCCATAGGCAAGTAAGAAAGCCAGCGTTCTCCTGGGCATGACATGTTCCACATAACTTAAAAGCTCAACCATCCTCAACTACAGAAGACCGGATGATTAGTTATCCACATGGTGCAATGGGTAATGCTACATGAGAAGTATCCTTACCCCCTGACCACCCTGAAGGCCACGTTAAGATGGTGTGGGACAACTTGCATATGGCTGTCCTCTCTGCTACTCAGAATCTCTAATACAAATGGGCTAGTACTAGCTTGTTTGCAAATTAAGGGTAGAAGACAAGAGTTCATGTCCTCCTTTATCTGAACCACTGGCATTAAGGGGATTTTGGATGGGGTTGCATTTTCCCTCCGAGAAGTGCTATGGAGTCATTTGCTTGGACATGCAAAGGCTTTGTGTGGCCTTCCATCACCGTTCAGGCGGCTACTTCCAAGCTTTGTCTCCAAACCTAGTGAGCCTGAAAAATTCAACCCCCCAAGGGATCCTAAACTTTTACATAACTCTTGGCTGTGTTTTCTAATTTTTCTTGTCTAAACAGATCTTAGAAATACACTGCTGCTTATTCTTTTCTACAGAGGAACCAATGTAAGCGCAAAGACCTATTTCTGCCTCCAGGTATTGGAACAAAAGCACTCTGTCTCAGCCTTCTCTCGAGCCTTCCTCTGAGGAATTTTAAACCCAGAAGGTGCCACCAGGGACGAGCATAATTCAACAGTTCACCCTCCAATGCCAGAGAAATCCTTGTAGGGCATTTTTCATCTAACTAAAATAAATCCCTGGCTAACATGCTATATGCAGACATTTACACAAAACACCAGCAAGACCTCTGATAGGGGAGAAATCAGGTTTTTAAGAAAAGTTCTTAATTTACTTTACTTAAGAAAGGATTTTTGTAGTCTCAGCTCAGCAATCTTTAGGCTTTTTCTGAGACTCCCTAATGCACTAACCTGAAGGCTCTTGTGTTCAGTGAGATGATGCTTCCTCTATGTTAATACCGAAGATAAACCATGACACCACTGTGAATCACTGTGCGTCCTTAGGAGCTTAAAATGTTTCAGCAGAGATTAGGAGCAGCAAAGGAGACCAGCTGCAGAGAACATCAAGAATGATCCACGTGACAAAGTCTCTGAGAATTAACCAAGTGCTGTCTGGCTAGCACTTTTATGGCAGCAAGTAAGTTGTTGGGTAGTGTAGGAACACCAAAAAAGAGTTCAAGAGGACGGATGGCCTGGAGAGAACCCTTCCTTGAGCAGATTCCTACTGTCACTAAGGAGAATGGAGTTCAGCTCCTGCAAAGCACACGAACTACTAGCAGAAGAAAGCAATGCAGTCAGGTAAGAGTCTGAAGGCCATTTTTAAAAGTTCATAATCACAGGATGTTCTCTAGAGAAGTTTTCATATGCTCTGCAGCATGTTCCCCTGGGTGCTGTTCTTGCTGCTTTTAGAAGTACTTGTGCTGACCTGACTCAGCCCTTTACTAGCCAACTGCCATAAGGCCACAACCGTCCTTGGAGAAGGCAGCTCGTACATTTCAAAACAACCACAGCCCCTTTTAGCCATACACAAACTAATTATGGCATAGTACAATCAAGAGATACGAAGGCAAGCCTTAACTGAGCTGAACTGAGAGTCTACAAGAGGTTAGGTACAAAACCTCAGACTTGAGCACAGTCTGTTTTGTCCTGCCTGTCTTCACTAAGTAGCGTAGATGGATCCATCAGTACAAAGTCCTCTGCAGTGTGGACACCGCACGTAAACATAAGCTTGAAACAGAAAGCCACATTCTACCACCTGACTGTCATAAGGCAAAGCCCAAAGAAAGTGTCTTACAGCAAGGGCTGGCACAGCTTTCTCTCTTGTTCTTGCGCTTGCAGGTCCCATGGGAGTCACTGTCTGATGGACAGAAAAAGGTGCAAGAGCAGATTGCTGTGTGCTGCAGACACAGCCTGTCCTCTATGCAGTGGAAACTTCTCCCGTGGGACTCAGCTGCTCATTAAGGAAAACTACCCAGTTATTTTACCCTCAGAAGTGTGGAGATGCTGTTTAGGCATTAAGTAGCTCTCTAGGTCACCATGCAGAGCAGCCATTTCCAGGAAACAAAAAAACAACTTAATGGAAAACATGAATAAAACATAACCTGTGCACAGCAGTAAAGAAAAGCCTTTATCACAAGCTAAAATAATAGTGCACGTGATTGATCCTTTAAGACATGCCCCAAAACAACTAATTGGTTTAAAGAGTGACTTTTTAATGGGATGTAGATCAGAGAAAATGTTAGGTACTAAACCCGATGCCATTTCACAGCAGCCATTTGTACTACTAGGTAATCTGACAGGATATTTTCACTTCGTTTACAAATAGCTTCTGCTACACCTGCTTTCATTTTGTGATTAATTTCATTGGGAGATTACTCACCTGCTGAGAATTAGGCCCAAGCCAACATACTTGTGTGGAACTAGTGCCAAAATGTGCCCCCTTTTTACACAACACCAACTTTCAGAAGTCCAGTCCTGCTAACTCAAGCTGGGCTCTCTCATTCTCATGTTCTACCCTTTGGAAACAAAGGCTGAGTCACTCTTGCACACCTGTAGCACTTCAGGACATCTTTACAGCTCCACGACTGTTACTGTGGGAAATGCAGCACACTGAGTTGCTGGAGCTGTAACTCCAGCCTGTCCAGGGCACATGTCCCAGCCACGTGCAGCTCACCAGACTCAGTGGAGGAAAGACACAGGACAGGTCTGTCACTGTACCTAGCACACAGAATGATTGGTGAACACCCAAAACTAACAACTGAGAACACAGCTAACACAAAAGGCTATTCACCTGGCTGAGACAGCCTGAGTACAGCAATTGTCATCTGTGTCCAGCAACAATGGACCTGAACCAGTTTTCTGTCTGCCAGGAGGCCAGCACAGAAGATCAGACTGCCTGTAAAGCAGGACTATCTTTTGTGAAAACCTCTGGTCACCTCCATAAGAACAAACAGTCAATTACAGGAAAACTCGTGCTTTGTGCAGTCTTGTTTCTTTGCCCGTGATGACCTCATTTCCATTGGTCTAAGTGTTTTTTAATCAACTGCTCACTTTGGGAGGTATTTCAGAGAATTAGCTTAAAAGACTAACTTTCAGTTAGAAAATGAGGCTCACTTCAGATCCACCAGGCATGTTTCTTTAAGGGCAGAGTCTGCAACAGCTGCTCAGAAAGCAATTGTGACTTGCATTAAATTTACTGAACAACACTGCATTAAGTGTCCATGGTTAGTGTAGAAGAGCAATAAGACTGGTTACCTGCAAGAGATGTGCAGGTGCTAACGGAAGGCTTGTACACCCACTACAACCTAGTTATATTTGCTGTAAGACAGAATCCATATTTAATTTCTGAAGCCCTTAGAATGGGAGGCAACAGACTCCCTTCCCACCTACTGCATCTAACTTGCAGAAATCCTAAGCTGACTTTGTGGTGCTCTCAGGAAAATCAATCCAGCTAAGTACAAGGGTCTTCCCACCAAAACAATATATCTCGTTTTGCAAGAATGCAATGCTTTGTTCTGCTAGCCCCAGAAGCTTAGGAATTGATTGCCATGTACTGGTGAGAAAGAAGAGCTATCCATTTACATAGATTCTCTCCTACTGTCATACAAGCTAATACCACAATCGACGCTGATAGGAGCCAGAAGCAATTGCAATATGTCAACGAAGGAAGAAAATGCCTGACAACTCTACAAGTGTGCGAAAGAAAATAACTAGCTTGGAGGAGCGCATGCAACATCTTTAAGCATCTTCTCCTTTAACTATCATAATTGTTTTAGACCCTCAGGAGTGGGTAGCCCCTGGCTGTTATCTGTCTCTTAGTGAAACGTTTGAGTAAAAATAAGCCATCATAAAACAACACAGCAACTACAATATCTTAGTGAAAGAAAGGCCCAGAAACACCCATCCGTGGGCATCAAGCCATCTACTCTGTGCAAGCTAGAGTACAGAATTTCTCCTCAAAAAACTCACCTAAATCCATTAAGTATGGTATATATGCAAAGCAAGCCTTTCTCTTTAATCACCTGCAATTCTGCCCATTTTTAAAACCTTATATAAACACACCTAAACATCCCCAGTGCCTGGTGTGAACACAGGATGGCCAGGTGGGTTCGTAATGACCCTTTGACACAATCCAGACTGTTTTCTGCCAGACCTCTTCCTACCAGCAGCAGCTCCAAGCTGACCACGCCACGAGCTGCAGGAGGATTCCTCAACACGGGCTGGTGCGTGCAGCAGCTTGGCAATGAGAGATTAATAGTCATAAGGCATCAAAAGCAAGATCAGGGTAAAACCAGGTCTGTCCTTGGACAGAGAGAGAAGGAACAATTAGCTATGAAATTGTCCTGGCTGCATGTCAGGACATGTAATTGAATTGTCAGTTACCTTTCTTTAATTAAAAATTATGCAGGAGTCCAGTGCGATGAAGTATTACAACTAAAAAGCCAATCTCTCTCCTTTCATGGTCTTTTACCAGCCTGGTAAAAGGCTGAATCCCTGATGGGATTTCAAAGAGCAGCTGCACAATTTCATCATCAGCATCACTACCTGTAAATTATGTTAGAGTGAGCTCAAAACCACAGGCTCTAGCTGACAGGGGAGGGCATTTCTGAACCCCACATACATGTGAGGTAGGGAAGACTGATTTGAAAATCACCCACCTGCCTTTTCATTTTCCCCAAGTATCTAGCTGTGTCACTCATCAGCACTAATAAGATGTCAATGTCACTCACTAGTCCCCACTAGCAGGCACGACACAATTATTATTAGCTTCTCACCCATGTTTGATATTCTTCTGCAAGATGCAACTCAGGAAGTAAAAAGACTACAAATATGTGTGATCAGGAGATTCAAAGGCTTATGTACCTACACGTATCTTCCCATCCAACACACTCAGTTCTTCAAGGATTGCTGCTTAGTAGTTGTTCTGCCTCGTCAGGTGTCTGAGACCAGCAGCCAGACATCACTGACACCCTCGATGGCATCATTCAGCTGTTAGCCAACCTGTACCAAAGGTACCTGCGCTAGCCATGGCTTGTGTCTGAAAGCATGCCCAGAGGTGCCCAGTCATTTGATGACAGCCCTACAGCTTTGGCCACCCCAAAAAAGCCTTTCAAACCAGAGACCATACTCCCAAAAAGAAATTAATTATTTGATGAGGCCGAACTCCCACAGATGTAGCTATCTACCATCACTGTCCAACCATCAGTGGAGGAAAGTGAAAACAACAACGCCATCTCCAAATAGAGGAACATCCCACCACTGCTGGAAGATGCAAGTATTTGACAAGCTCCTGGCACAAGCACACCACTGGCTTCATCCTGACTCCCTTTTTATTTCAACTCCTTAGCCTAGAACCTAATGCCACTGCCACATTGCTTGTCTGTTTGTTTGTACTTGGTAATGGCTTAACACAGCATAACCCTTCCAGGGCTCTCCTGCGTTCACCAAGGCTCCTTAACTCCTTGCAACACCAGTGCTTGAAACTATGTCTGTTCTTCACAAGGCAAGAATAGCTTCTTTCCAGAAAGCCTAACCTCCACATTGGATGGAAGCTCCATGAGTTCAGGATAGGCGACATCTTCCCACAGAAAAACATACGCCATCTCCTTCAGATGAGGCCCCACTGAGCAGCCAGGTACCTCGTTTCTCCCAGGCCCACAGACTTCCTTAACTAGTGAAAAACGACAAATTGTAAGATCACTTTTAAGCAAGCACGTTGCATAAAGCCACCCAGAGGCACAAAACATTATCCTGATTTAACTATAGCAAACCATAACAGAAAAAAAAAAAAAAGAAAAAAAAAAGTGTTTCACATGTGGCAATATGTATTCTAGCAGCTCACTTTTTGATCAATGAATTTAAACACGTATTTCATTAGTTCAATTCAAACTTTCAGATGAAGTATGGTTACGTTATTGGAAAATGAAATGTAACCTTCCACTCAGACCCAAAAGTCTAAACTTTCAGTCCAGTGATCAATTCCCTTCTGTTTAGCTCTTCACACATACCACAAAGAGAAGAAACATCACTTATGATCCAAAGGCAAATTTCAGCTAAAACCAGTATTCACAAGAATCAAATTAAACCTGGAGTAGATAACAAGGACTTTATTGCTGTAGAAGTTGTAGCACCTTCTGCACAGAGCAGTAAAAGTCCTTGACAGGCTGGAGAGTTGGGCAGAGAGGAACCTGATGAACTTCAACAAGGGCAAGTGTAGGGTGCTGCACCTGGGGAGGAATAACCCCCTGCACCAGCACAGGCTGGGGGTGACCTGCTGGAGAGCACCTCTGAGGAGAAAGACCTGGGAGTCCTGGTGGACAACAGGATGACCATGAGCCAGCAATGTGCCCTTGTGGCCAAGAAAGCCAGTGGCATCCTGGGGGGCATCAGGAAGAGTGTGACCAGCAGGTGGAGGGAGGTCATCCTGCCCCTCTGCTCTGCCCTGCCCTGGGGAGGCCCCATCTGGAGCACTGGGTCCAGTTGTGGGCTCCCCAGTTCCAGGAGGACAGGAAACTGCTGGAGAGGGGACAGCAGAGGGCTACAAAGATGATCAAGGGAATGGAGCATTTCCCTTGCGAGGAGAGGCTGAGGGACTTGGGTCTTCTTAATCTGGAGAAGAGAAGGCTGAGGGGGGATCTGATCAATGCTTAGAAATACTTCAAGGGAGGGTTTCAAGAGAATGGGGTCAGGCTTTCCTCAGTGGAGCCTGGTGACAGGACAAGGGGCAATAGGAACAAGCTGGAATACACTAAGTTCTGTCTGAACATGTGGAAAAACTTCTTTACTTTGAGGGTGGCAGAGCCCTGGGACAGGCTGCCCAGAGAGGTTGTGGAGTCTCTTTCTCTGGAGACATTCCAAACCCGCATGGATGCATTCCTGTGCAACCTGCTCTGGGTGACCCTGCTTTGGCAGGAGCTTGGACTGGGTGATCTCCAGAGGTCCCTTCCAACCCCGTATCATTCTGTGATTCTGGTCCTATCTTGGGTCTTCAGTTACCCCTACAGTGCAAATATACCTTCTCAGGCCGTGCGGATTATATTAGCCTCGCTGGCTGGGTATGCATCTGGAATTCCCAACCAGCCTCTACCCACGCACAGCCTCCAGGGTAATGATAATCTTCCCCTCTCTGCTAATCCTCCCCTGTCTGGTAATCTTTATTCTGCACGGAAGGAAAAGGCATCTGATCAGAGAAGATGCCCTTGGGTTAGGGGAACAGGTATTGAGCTCCATTAGCAAAACCCCATAAGTCAAAGCTGTTAGTGAGCAGCTGGTAAAGGCAAGGGCAGGTCTGCATGTCCAGCCCCATCTCTCAGCACTGCTTTAAGCAAAAGGAAATGTCTTAAATCAAGCTACAGCTTTAGTTATAGACATAGATTCTGTTCTTAATGAATTTTGTAAGAAAGCCTTTAGTGGAGGGTTACATTCAGCAATTCTTTGTTTTATACACACATCCTTTTATTTTCTTTTTTTCTTTGCACACAACAAAACCTATGAACTAGGATCAAGTTTGGCTATGTTTGTTTTTGAGGATTTCAAACTTTTCAGCACAGAAATAACCTGAACTCAAGCCTCTGAAAACAGCTCTAAGAGCTTCTTTGTATTTACAAGACACTGAGTGGTGTTTCAGTGTCCAGCTTCCCACTACAATATACTCTTCAATGTTGTTGCCTCCTCTTTTTTCTGTACTTGCTTTCATTTAAAGCTTAAAACTGCATCACACCATATCGGTGCTTTAAGTCCCCAAAGAGCTGCAAAATGGACATGACCAGAGTAACACGACACAGGTGAGGACAAGCACTTAGGTTTTACACTTTCAATACACATTTTTTTTTCTACCTCTTATTTTGAGTCTCTGTGATGGCTCAATGTATATACTTTTGCAAGTATAGGCTTTGTGAGAGGCCTGTCATCTCACCTGGGGTATCACTTGTATCTTAGGACGCGCTTCACTTTCAAAAAGATGACAAAAAAGGGAACAGCGCAGGCTCGGAGCACATTCAGTGACAAGACATCTTACAAAGATTGTGGTACTTCCAAAAACTCTCCAACTGTTCCTCTCTGGTTTTCTCCATTACTGTAAAGCAGAAATATAGAAGCACAATTAGCTGTTTCTTATTTCTGATAATAAATACGCTAATTTAAAGAACTATAACAGAGTCATATTGTTGCTTATAATGCTAGAGGCTATGTGGAGGAGTCACAAAGAAATGCCATACCCAGCACAGCTAAACAAGGCAGTAGTAACAATAGAAAGTGACTATTCCCCGGTCTTCAGAGCAGAGAATTACAGCTGGTAGTGGATTTTGATTATATGAAAGTTAACAGAATACTACACCTTCACATTTCCCTCTCATTTTATAGTGTTTTGTATTCAGAAACGATCAGGTACTCGGGTATCATTCCCTAAAATCCCATACAAACAAAAAAGGAAGCACGTAGTATCCTCAAGTGTAGAAGTTGCAACGATGATTGCAGCATTTGAAAGCCAAAGAAAAAAAAAAAAAAAAAAAAAAGAGATAACCACCCCCAGGCTTCACCCTGAATTACGTGGTAACTGTTAATACATGTTTCCCTCATTCCACACGTGGTATGCTGTGAAAATATTTTATCGATTGCTTGCTTTATAGCACGGTAACAAGCAAAAAAGAAATTATGAAGCACTTCTGATTAATTGCAGAATAAATACACTGGCAACTTGGTTCTCCCTGGAAAATAGGAATTGAGTAAAATTAGAGCAAAGAATTTCTTCCCATTTAACAAAAAAAATTAAACCGAACAAATTTTGCGTCAATGAAAGCAAGAGCGAGCAAATTCTGAATATATATAAAAAAGACAGCTTTCTTTGCTCTTTAACATCAAAGTTTAACAGAAGCCACCAAGGCTGTGAGAGGTCCACGAGCTTACTGCATCATTTCAGGCAAACAACATCATTAAAGTGCACTCGAAAGAACTCAGCACAGCTGGTGCAATAAACTCTTCTTTAGACAAAACCCAGGGTGGAACAGGTTGAAGATTTCAGACCTTCCCTCATTAAGCACAAACTCACCTTTCAGACCTCCCCTTATCGTGCAAAAATATATCAGTGACATGTTACCAGTTCTCCCACAAACATAATGAACACGCTGATAAAGATGCAGGTAGTGGAAAGCAAGCCTAAATTTATTGCTACGAGATTGCAATAGTTCACTAAAACTACTACTACAGTTGTTACTCTGTCTGAAGGTTGGAGTTTTTAAAATAATATTACATGGCTGAAAAAACTCAGTCTTCTAAGAGGAAGAGTTCATTTACAGGTTTTTGATTTAGACTAATAATTAGTAGAATGGGGAGGAAGAATTTAAGTGTGAATATCGTTGTTTTATTAGTATACCACACATAAAAGTAGCAAATTCTAGGTGAAGATTCAACTCTGTTTCTCAGTTTATATATTTTGGATTTTATATTAGGTGTCCTGAGATTGTTAAGAAAATCTGAAATAACAAAAAAAAACCATTCAGAACTGGCAATTAAACTCTAGGCTATTTGAATATATATTTTTTTCTATTGAATATTTTTTAAATTTTTTTTAAGCATGACGGGAATATGCCTAGTTACTCAGGCAATAAAAACTTTTTGGCTAAACAGCACAAAGAGGGTTACTACTACATTAGTTGACCAGACTACTTTTTTAATATTGTTTTTTTAAAAAAAAACAAACCCAGAGCTGTTTTCTGGAAGTGTTCTGGTCCTATTTTTTTCTTAGGGAAATAGTAATCATTTCAAGTTTATGATGTTGTAATAAAATTAATGTTTTACACTCATTAAGAATCAAGGCTTACTGTCTTTCAGTTCTTAGTCTGATAAACTTTTTCACTTTGCTTTTTGATTGTCTTTTGCAACGAATAACAATATTTGAGCAATAACTACTGCAAAGAATAAAACCATCATTTCATAGAGAAAGCCATGCATCATGTGTAAGGCAAAGTCCCTAACCTTTAAAAAAGAAATAAAAATGGAGAAGGATTTGCATGGGTGTCGTCTCCATTGTTTTCAGCTTTCTTCACGGAGGTCCTTTTTAGTAGATACATGCAATTCAGCGTAGTAAGCTTTTATCAAAAAAAAAATAATTGTAAAATCACCAAGACCTCATGAATCCCAAGTTCAGTCCCACACTATACTTAAAAGCATATTAAATACTGTTTTGAATCAGTGGTAGTGTTTACTCCCTTTATGCTAAGTCCTATTCTTGACATTTTTTCCTCTGGTGCAGAGAAAATATTGTGGTACCAAGTGACCCCTTAGTTGAAGCACCGAAGCACAACCTAATGCATGTGGGAAGCAAGCTTTGTAACACACTTTGAGGAGAGGGAAAAGCTCAGAAATCTCAAAAGCCCAGAGGCTGATTAATTTGTTCTTCTGTGCTTGCTATGGATGAACAGAGTTTAATCACAAAATAAAACTGGCAATGTGCTGGTGGTCTTTCACAACAGCTGAGGACTCCACGTAGGTTATGTGTGTGCTTAGCTCTCCACCTAGTGGGGTGCTACTGGTTTTGGCTCCTGCATTAGGGCAGCCCCTGGCAGAAGCAGGAAGGATACCGGAGCCAGCAGTGGAGCCACGGGCTCAGAGGGGTTAGCACTGCCCTGTTCAACATGTTCTGTTAGCTGATCCCCAAAGGTCACCTTGGTTTTGAGTTGGCCGCTTGGGCTTCTCCACTCAGAAATGATTCAGCTCATCTGTTTATTGCTTTCCAGAAGTCACTCCTGGCCAACAGGGGGAAAAGAGATTTCACAAAGAGGCTGTGAACACACCCTGTTACGGCTTTTTAGAACTCTCTTCTCCCTCCAGTAGCAAAGCGAAGCAGCAAATGCCCTAAGTTGGAATGTAAATGAACAGCACACATAGCACACCTCCCTCTGCAAAGGGCATGCTCCCAAGAGCTGTGCACACAAGTCAGTGTGACTTGCTTTTCAGTATTTAAAAAAAAATAAATAAATCTGTAAGACAAGTAAAAAGAAAAGAAACAGGCTCCAGACTAATAGCGACTACATCCACGTTTCTCTGGAAGGGAGATAAAATTCCCAGCCAGCACCACTATGAACAGGTTACAAGTAATTACACTTGAAAAATATGTGGTGAAAACACTCCTCAGCCTTGAAAAGGAACGCCACTTACGTCAGCATTTTGCTTTTCCTTTTCTGATGCTGTATGCAAGATGGGCAAGGATAATTGCATAGTGAAGAATAACATTACGACTGGGTCTAAACTCACTTGACAGTTTCTTGCTGAGTAGTAGTGGCAAGGTGCCTTGAAACAAGACACTTCCTTCATGAATCTAGACAGGTGTAGTAAGTATAGCAATGTGTATGCTATGTTCTTTCCTGTAGTAAAGAATTTGATTTGATAGCAAGTATTTGCCGTAGTAAAATTATTTGAAAGTGCAGTGATGTGCAGTCACCCGGAGCTTGACATCCTGAAACGTGAATTCCTTTTCTGAGGGATGTGTGCTTTGTCATCCAACTCAGCTTTCTTTCTGTAACCAGCTCAAGAACCAAAAAGTATGAAGTTGCTTGGATCCAAGGTATGCAGATAAGATATGCAATCGAGTGAATGGAGTTTCCAAAAGAATGGAGTTCACAAAGCATAAAAGCCTCTGAAGACTCAAATGTTTTCCATGTTTTTTTAAGCGTCAATAGCAGAAATGGATAGAGTAGCTAAGTCTATTAAAAATCTGTGAATGCCAGTATCACTACAAGTTTCATTTTTTTTTAAAAAAAAAAAAAGTTACATAAGATGTTTGCTAATAGCAAATATTAAATTTTCAGGCTGCTATCTTTCCTATGTCAGTGCCAATCCAGTGCAAATCCTTGGTGTTTGTTTTTACTTAAAAATGGTGGCCTCCTCTACAGCTGTTGCTCTCATATTTAAATGGTTCTGAAACTGTTTTATTCTCCCAGATTGGAACAGTGAAATGAAAGAAATCTTGGCAATGAATATTTTGTTGCAATAGGGCTACGTTTTTGTTATTGCAAAACCACAAATTCACCTTCTTGTAGGATTCAACAGCTATGAGCTTGTGTATCCAACTTAACCCCAAATCCCTAAGTAACATAAGTTTCATGGGTCACTTTGGTATTCTAGTGCAAAAGAGAATATAAACGAAGTCAAAACATAATGATAATTTCTGGATAAGCCAGGCAAACAACAAACCTGTTCTAAAGAAATGAGACAGGATGTCTGATCCTCTGTGGAACAACTGTTAACCAAGGTTACACTGCAAATCTCAAGCTGTCATGGTATGACTAGTTAAGGGAGCGAATTTACCACATCACTTGAAGTATCTATTTTAATAATGAAGTAAGCCCTTGCACTTCAAGAAACTGATCAAAAGCCTAATCACAAATCACAAATTTTTGAATGGTATTTTTTCCTGCTGATACTAGATTAGACTATTTGAGTAATTACTGATTAGATACTGTGTATCTGTCTTACACTGTCTACATAAATGTTCTGACACTACCTTTACCTTTAAACTAACTGGGAGAGTTTAGAGGAAAAAAAGGTCATCCAGACATAAAAGCTATCCATGAACAGCCAAAGCCACCTCTGACTTCTGACACTGTAGACTTGGAAAAAGCAGTACAGCAAAGATACGTACAGTCCACTTGGGGCTTGATTGTGGTCAGCTTGGCTTCTCTTGCCATCCACTGAAATACCACTCTCTCTCCTGTAACTAATAAATTATTTACAGCTGCTGCGTTAGAAGGTAACACAGGAGGCCATTTAGTAAGACAGATGACCCTTGGGGGTATTGGAGGGGATTGTCCAGGGTGCCAGACACAAACACTAGTAGACAGACTATGTCAGCCCACACCACAACAGCTACCCAACCTCTATCTGTAATAGGGAGCTGGAAAAACTTCCACATCTGCTCTTCCACAGTAAACTTGTCAAGAGGTGGGCAGCTCCTTCTTGCTCCCACTGCTGCTGTTACCACTTCCCCTCCCCGAGGAACTAAAGGATATTATCAACTGGGAGCCATTATAACTTCGCCAGTTGTTTTGCCAGGTTGCCAGAAGTCCATCCTATTTATGGATGAACCACCCTTCACTAGGCTCCTGGTTTTTCTAAAAATCCAACAGCAGTAGAAATCTAAATGCATAAACATATTTAAAAAAAAGGCAAAACAAAAATCAAAGCATTAGACTTGTGGATTAAGCCAAAACCTTGGACATGAGAAGACATCAACATCCTCCAGATTTTGAGACAAAAAGACTAGGGTGAACAGACACTGAAAACTCATTACTAGTGGTATTACTTGTGAAACGAAAAAAGAACTAAGGTAATCAAATTACAACCTGAACAAGATCACATCAAACTAAAGCCTAACTTACAGACAGGAACAGCTATCGATGGAACTCTGCCTTGGCTCTCCGTTACCAGAGAGTGCTCTGTGAAAACCTCTGCAGCAAATCACACAGTAAGACTCATAGATCTGGCAGAAGACATGGACAGGTGAAGAATGCAGAACTCTGGACTGATAAACACCAGAAGAGCCACTCTGATACTCCGTTGCGGTGCATAAGCATTTCAAGTTAGTCCTGCTTATCACACTGCCTTTACTTAGTCGTTGTACCTCATCATAGAAATAATCCACACAGCATTCTGCAGCCACTCCAGTTTCAGAAGGTGTTTATCTTTTGCAGTGCAGAATCCCTACCTGAATCTCTTCCACTTTCAGCTCCAAAAAAAATGCTACGGATACTTTTGTAAAATTATCAATTCATGGTGACTTAGAAAATAAAACTTGCTTGGCTTACCTCACTTGGCATGTGCTGTGCTCTCATCACTTACCATACCATCGCAACAAGCTCTCTTGGGAACACTGGTCTTTACCCCACCTCTCAGCACAGATAACTCTGTGCCTGCTGCACCAATGCAGGACAAGGGTCAGTATTTCCTTCAGTTAAGATTTCAGGCTTGTGTTTCGTAAACAGAGAAGAAGAAAAAAAAAGCTGGTTTTCATTTAACATTTTTAGGGGCAGGAACTGACAATTCCAAAAATTCAACTTATTTCAAGTTGCTGCTTAAGAAAAAAAAACCCAGGTCCCCGCAACAGTTACACCAAGTGGCTCATTCCAGCCTTTATTAGAATAAGTACAACTAAAAGAAACATGGCACTTATATTTTCACAGCAGGACAAGCATCCTAGGAATTAGTGGGCTACAAAGCTATAGTAATACGGTGGGAAAAAAAAACCAAACCAAAATTAAATAAACCAAACCCAAAGCTTGCTGCAGACACTGCAGGTGCTTCCATGTGGAAACCACAGCTTTTGGGACAACAGAGTGCAATGCAGAGGCAGCAACAGCACCGTTCTATGCTCAGAGAACTGGGGGACTGTCACACCAAACACGGTATCACCTAATTGTGTCCTAGTCAGAGTAAAAGCAGAGGTGGGGAAATGAAGGTGGGTTATCTCTTTGGTTCACAGTCCTACTCAGTTCCCTTCTTCCAGCACAGCAAGGAGTTCGTTGCCTCCCTTCAGACAATGCCTGTACAGTCACTGAGCCATCTGGGCTTCCATTGCCTGCGCTGTCCATTCTGGGGCTGTTTGACTTATTTTCTCCAGCAGGTTGTTAACCTGGAAACACAGTGACTGAATCTGCTTGTCCCAAGTTGGCAAAGCTTCACGAGCTGAAAAAAAAAAAACAACCCATACAAAACAAAGTAAGTCTGAGCAATGCTCTTGCCTTTTCAACTCCAACCTTTTCTTCTGCCGCTGCCTTTACCTACCTCACACAGGAAGCCTTCCTTGCAGCTACATCACACTCATTGCTGTATTCAAATGCTACAGTGATTTTGGCTGTTTGTTACAAAACTAGCTCCTGCATTGCAAAGTAGAATTGAACAGAGCAGCTCCTGTGAAGCTATTCCTACAAGGAAACTCACGGAATAAATTCACCTTCCTGTGGGTAAAAGAATGCATAGTAGGGAGGGTGGGTGAAGTGTGATCCTCCATTAAGGCAAACCCTGCCACCTCCTGGCCACAGCAAGCTCACTTCAGACAAAAGACAGTAAGAAACTTAATTTCCTTATCCTGTAAGGCAGCAACTCAAAAAGGTCACTCTGAATGATGCTAAAAAAATTATTACCGTGGTTGAACTTACTCTCAAAATGAACAATTCCATCAATCTGATCAATGAATCCATTCATTCGACCCTCAGTTATCATCTGAGAAGCTATCTTTTCTGCCTGAAATAATGAAGAGAGAAAGATGTTAGAAACTTCTTCCATTCTGAAAGAAGTTAACAATTATTAAGACTTCATAGTACTTATTGGTTTTTCAACATCTCCTCACATGGGGGATAGGGGGGCAAATTATGAAACGATTAGACGTACTATTAGCGGCATCTAACTCCACTATTGTTCATTCTACATCATGTACCCTTCCTTCTCATAAGATCTGCTAGATATTTAACCTTCCTCATCATATGGAATATTTAATAGTTTCCTAATATTGAACTAATTTTTCTAATATTTACCACAGCTATTTTCTCATGTCTTTGATGCTCCTTGTTTTTACAAAAGATGTAGAAAACTGATACCTTAGCTGCAGGGATCTCTAGTAATGCTCCAAGCTCTTCAAAAGTAATGTTGTTGTAAAGTTTGCTTGCAGATAACAAGTTGTGTTCAATAACAGCTCTGTCCAGGATACTGGAACCTTAGGGGTTAGATGAGAAACTGTAAGATTGTAATACTTTGCTTATATTGTAGAGCAGATGGAAAACACTTTTTTTTACCCAGGGATTATGTGTGCAGAAGGTCAAGGCGTATCTGCCTTGCATCAGTGCTGTGCTATGCAGAAGAAAGTGAACAAAAAGAAATGGATGGCACGTGGGTGATACTAAGACACATAGCTTAAACCATTTTAATTTAATTTCCAGAACAATCAAGCGGAGCCTTTGGTTTTGCTACAAGACTCAACATCTGAATTGAGGGAGTTTGACCTCCTGTGATCAGTTTCTAGCTTGCCAAATGGAAAGACCTTTTTTTTTTATTATTATTCACTACAGCTCTTAGGAGTACAATTAACCTCCCTCTTACCGTGCTTATACGGTGATAAACTCTTAGGTAATTTCTTCTTGATTCAAAAATTTCACTCATTTGCCCCTTACCCTCTAGTTGAAAATAAGCACATTATTAAATACTAACTAACCTGCATTCTTTAACTTAGACAGACAAACAGTACAGGTTATAAATAAGCAACAGATTGACCCAAGGAAAAGACTGTAGCTTATTGTTAGTATCTTTAACCAGTTTTCACCTCTGCGACTACACAGTTGTTTATTTGTCCTTATTTAACAAGTATTGTTCACTAGGAAGGTTTTCCTAATTAACCGGTATTTCATGCTTATGTATTTTCCCACTTCCATATTCTTCTAATTTAGGAAATTAAGACAAGCGTGTTTAGGATTTCAGTGAAGTCATCACTTCACATATTTCTCACTGTTTAGAGGTTCCAGCAAGAACTGAGCTAGTAAGTCAGTGAGCTGGATCAGAAAACAATTTGGAGACGGTGTGAGGTCCAAGTCATCCTCTCACTATCTGTCATCTTCCTGTCAAGTCAGGAAGCAGATCAAATAAATTTATCATCTCCACAGACCATTTACAGCCTGCATGCATGTCACATGTTTCTAGGCATCCTATTTATAATAGTGCCTTAGATCTGGAGAAGCTCAAAAAGCAAGGTTAGAAATACTAGGGGGTTGTCAGTGAGGAGGACTGTCCATGGACAGAGAAATAAGATTTTTACAAGTTATCTTCTAAAAGAGTATTTCAAAACCTTAAAGCCAATCAGAAAGATGAAATACGCCTAAGAAGCTTTACTATTAAACGATACTCATGAAGGTAAGATGCTGGGAAATAATTTTAAAATAATCATATAAGCAATACTAAATTCTTTTCCATCACACTTCTTGACTGCATTGGGCAAATCTAACTCCTGTGGATAAACACCTAGCATTACGAGGCTTTAGAGGAATACCTACCGTCGGCTGTAGTTGCTTTCTGGTGAGGCATTAGCATAGCTGCAAACTCTTGCAGTTGATTTCCACGGATAATTCTGTCGAGATACATTTTCTCCAAGATCCCATAGGCTGCAAGCTGCTGGCATCTCTCATCCTTGAAGAGTGTAGCAAGCATGCGAGAACGCTGCTGTCCTAGGAGTGTCAAGAAGAATCCTTGTAAATGATCACCAAAACATTGAGTATTTAGAGGTAAACCACAGAAAGTTATAATCTTTTTTTTTCAATACATGCTATTAACCAACAAAACTCTACTAAAGAAGGACCTCTGTTGTGTTCAGTTCCAAAACACTGTTTGCTAGTGACTATCTTTTGCCTCTTTAGCCAAGATGCCACCTTATCACTGGCAAAGACACAGAAGTAATCCAACTCCAACTTAACACTATACCAACAGGTAATTTTGACACAGCATTCATGATTTTGGATTCCTCACCAAATCTTAACGGCAAGATCCCTCCCTACAAGTAATGCACAAGCTAACTTGCTTCAAGGGACACGAAATACCTACATCAGTTCTTCTATACAAAAATGTAGCACGTATTTTACCTGCTGATGCCAAAATAGTACAATGCAAAGCATGCTTCAGTGCCTCCAGTCGCTCGGTTTCATGGACTATGCTCTTATAGGAGAGCTCGTTGTATCTTTGGGCAGCCTCAATGAACTTTCTTCTGTAATCAAGAACCCGAGCGTAGCAAACCTAGAAAGAAAGTATGTCTCAGAAAAAGAAAACAGGAGTGGCTGCATAATATAGGTGTGTATAAAATGCCACATTATCATGTTACAGCTCCCATAAATATTGCCCTTCTGCATCCTAGGGAAGTCTCTTTGAAGGATTAGCTTGACTTGTAAAGCCCTTGCTGAAGTATCGTGGAAACCAATTGAATGGGCATTTCCCTGCACTATTCACATGTTAAACACTGCAAATGTCTAAATGCCAGAAACTATGTAAATGAAATATTGTACAGTTGATATTGCACTTATGCAAGCTTCCCCTTCACTACTGACACTGACAGCTAGCACTTAGGTAGAAATTTACACATTTCAAGTGTTTGCTTTTCCCCTTTAGTGCTGTAATAGTATCTGGTATTTCTCCTCTCCCTTCCTCTGTGTTTTTCTTATGCTTACAGAAAATATTTACGCTTCCAACTGAGCGCACACTTTAAAGCATAGCATGGCAGGAGAAAAAAAACAGGAAAACCAACAACCCAAAACCACCACACCCTGAGCTACAGCTCATGGCACATCTGCTTTGTGTTGTAGAATTTTAAACACCACCATGCTTGATTGGCACTGCCACACTATAGTTATCCCTCACTGCTATCCCAGTTACTGAAATGGCTTGAGAAATAAGTGTATGAACTATGTGTGTGGTAAACCCACAAATAAATAGAAACGTCAGCAGCTACTTTAGGAATTGAGAACTTAAACCTACTTTTATGGATGGGACTTACTATTTAATTATTGTTGGGGGCGGGAGACTTCAGTTGTCCCTACTATTGGACATGATTTTTTTCCCCCCCTCTTAGATTTACAGACAAAAGTGGAGGCAGTATTTTTAACAACATATCAGATGTTCTGAAGGCTAAGTTTTCTTTTCAGTTAATAAGGCTGGCATTTAAGGAACCTTTACAGACAACTTCAAATCATAAGGAGTAAACTGTATTATTACTGCTACGATGTGGCTCTCAAGCTCCCACAATTTAGAAGCTTTTCCCTTTGTCTCTTTTCTCATTAGAAAAGTTTTAGTGGCATTGCACAAAAACATCTCAGTGTGGAATCATCTCCCTTTAGAAAGACAAAGCAATAAAACAAGTTAGACAACCTTATAATGGATTTGCAGCTGTTCATTAGTTGATTCATTCTGAAGCAGGGAAGCTCGATTAATATAAGCTTCTGCTTGAACTGGGTCATCATCCTCCAGATACAGCCTGGCAATTTTCAGGTAGGTCTCCAGTTTATAATCTACATTATATTGTCTGTAGAGAAACACAAAAGTAAGTGCTGAAAGTTGTTCCACAACTGCCCTTGCTCTTAGCTGTTCTAACCATATATTAGGATTCTTAAGCACTTGGCAACATTTGCTTCACCCTGCTTTCTTCTTCCCTAAAACCCAAATTAGTGCTGTCTGTTCAGGGTAAGGAAATTTGAGATGAATGCCAGTATAGAACTGATCTTACAACCATAAGTAGAAATAATGCTGCCCATCAAGACACAAATGTACACAGACCCTCATAATCCATTTTTAGTGGACTGCAAGTTTGCCATGAGTGGTGAGCCACTTGAGTTAAGAAGCAAACTTGCAATGGAACAAATAGGTGCTACATAGGCAAAACCTGCAGCAATTCCTTCTACATGTGTACAGAGAACGAGGAGAGAAAGGACAGCCAGAGAAAAGTAACAGCAAGGCTTCTAGACCCTAAACAAACCAACACAAACCCACAAATAACCTCAACTGCATTTTTTAATATCCAGTTTCAAACTCTGTCTTCTTTTTGAACTGCAAAGGCAAACACATGGAAGAATTGCCACCTTTCAAGAACCTTAGAAGCATTTTTGTAAGACACTATCAAAAAAGGCTGTTCAGCGATATGATTAATAGTGCAAAACTTCTGGTGCAGTATTTTGACCCACTAAACTGCTTACCGTAATGTACAGTCATCAAGCTATACTTTTGTCACCTGCCGATAGTTCTGGCCTGAGCTACTGAAACTCTGGGAAAATATGGAACCTCAAAATTCTCACTCGCTGGACTATTTAAGTACAAAGCGAGAGAGTATATTTAAAAACACGTAACTCTGCCTTGTGCAGTACTTACTTCTGTCCTGTTTCCAAAGGTATCCCCACCAATACTTGTGCTGCGTTTCTCCAGTCTTCTTCTTTCTCATAGATTGATGCAAGATGTTGCCTTATTGAAGCGACCTAAGCAATAAGAAAATTAATCTCAAATTCTATAGAAGTTAAAGAGTTCTGTATTAACTTTTACAGTATTTGTTCTTGTTCATGAATGCCCTCAACAATACCCCAGCTTCACAGACACAGCGACCTGCATGCACACAACTCTTTCCATGTGAGGAGTCCCGTGTGGGGCTGCTTTAATAACGACCTTTTAAAATGAGTGGAAGCGTTTCCACTTAAGCTTGTGACAAGATAAAAGGGAGTGAGAAGTCATAACCTTTTATAAAGCTTTTTAAAAAGATGAAACAAGGCTTTCAAGAACGGCAGCACCACGATTCACAAGCCAGTTCTTGTGGTTGTACCTCACATCATGCCTCTGAGATACAAATACAGACATTTTGTAGATGTTTTGTAGAGCATCTGTCAGCAGGTAAAATATCAATGCTTACAGTCTGGGCTTTATAAGCAGAAATGTGGCTAAAGAGAAATAATCTGGTGTCTAGGATTCAATTTATGCATAATCATTATAACATAGAGACAAGCGTGTTCAGTTAACACTTAGAGTAAAAGCTGCTTAAAAAGACAGGCAAAGACAAATCACATCAGAAACTGCCTTGGTTCTCAAATACTAGATCCTAAAGGCTTTTTAGATAAACATCTACTGTAAGAACCCTCAGACGATAGTGAATACTCATACAACAAAACCAAGAACTGAACTTAAAAAGAACTGCAGCACTTTCAGTAGTTAACTAGAATTGTGTTTTCAAGAAAACATTTCTTTCATGGTAAAATGATTATGGTTACAAAAACACACACAAATATTTATACTGAAACAAAAGCTATCTGTCAAGATCCTTCTCTCTTTACACAACCTGGCTGTTCCATTAGTTGGGTAAAAAGCAATAAAATGAATACTGGTCTGTCTCTCAAGAGTACCTCCAGTAGCTCAAGTATTGTCTCATTGTACAAAGCCATCTTCTGGTAGCAGAGGAATTACACACCCAGCATCCTCGCCATTCAACAAGACCTAGACAGGCCAGAAAGCTGGGTAATGAGGAACCTGAGGAAGTTCAACAAGGGCAAGCGTAGGGTCCTTCACCTAGGGAGGAATAATCCCATACACCGACACAGGTTGGGCGCTGACCTGCTGAAAAGCAGCTCTGCAGAGAGAGACCTGGGACTCCTGGTGGACAACAAGTTGACCACAAGCCAGCAATGTGCCCTTGTAGCCAAGAAGGCCAATGGTCTCCTGGGGTGAATTAAAAAGAGAGCAGCCAGCAGGTCTAGGGAGGTCATCCTGCCCCTCTGCTCTGCCCCGGTGAGGCCACATCTGGAGCACTGGGTCCAGTTCTGGGCTCCCCAGTTCAAGAAAGACAAGGAACTACTGGAGAGAGACTAGTGGCAGGTTACGAAGATGATCAAAGGAATGGAGCACCTCTCTTATAAGGAAAGGCTGAGAGACCTGGGTCTGTTCAGCCTGGAGAAGACTGAGAGGAGATCTCCTCAATGCTTACAAATACCTAAAAGGTGAGGGTTTCAAGAGAATGGGGTCAGGCTTTCCTCAGTGGAGCCTGGTGACAGGACAAGGGGCAATAGGCACAAGCTGGAACACACTAAGTTCCATCTGAACATGCAGAAAAACTTCTTTACTTTGAGGGTGACACAGCCCTGGGACAGGCTGCTCAGAGAAGTTGTGGAGTCTCCTTCTCTGGAGACATTCCAAACCCGCCTGGACACGTTCAGGTGACCCTGCTTTGGCAGGAGGTTGCACTAGATGATCTCCAGAGGTCTCTTCCAACCCCTATAATTTTGTGATTCTGATGAATAGACAAAGCTTGTATTCTTTGCACAGTTCCTAAATACTCTCTGCATTTAGCTCAGATTTTGCATGTACAAAAATGCAGATAAGGGGGAAAAAAACAACAAAGCCAAGCCTGCAAACCAAAAACCCCTCATCATTGATCTCTCACCTGCTCTTCAAATGAAATAACTCTAGGCTGTATCTTTTCCAAGGTGAAGTGGTAAATTTCCTTGGCCGTGCTGTCAGGAAGACTTGGAAGATGGGTACAGAAATCTGTCAGTAGCTGACGTGAGATCACTAGACTGACATTCTCATTCACCACTGGTTCAGAGATACATGCAAGAGAAAAACACAAGATGGATGCAACACTTGTCAGTGCCTTCACTGTAACTAATAATTTGCTGTTATACTAAATTTGAATATTTCAAGTTTACAAATCTGTATTCTAGTGAAGGTGGTTTTTTTCTTTGTTTTTAAGTGGTGAATTTTCTCTCTTAGAAACAGTTTGTTCATGCTAGAGGTCACCAAAGTTCTAACCCTTGACAGACAATAATGAATTTCTCACTTTGACTTCCAGTTTAGAGATGTTTCATTCTGAATCACTGTTCTCAGCTGCTGAAACATCTTAGGCAAAGTAAACCTTTAGGCTAAATTTCACTGTTTATTCTCAACTTAAAAAAATTACAACAGGTATAATTTATAGAGGTATTCAGTAAGCCAAATGTCCAATACAACACAAAACAAGCCCTAACTCTTTATTCCTGACAGTTTTTCAAACTAAGCTGAGACAGGGGAAGAACGGGGTTGTTAGTTTAAATACCACTTGGCAACCAGCATCAATTTTAGCCTTCAACAGAGACAGCTTTATGTTTTCACCTTCCAACACTGTCATGCTGACAGGTTGAAAAGTTATAACCTACAAAGCTTGCAAGTTAATTCTCCCTTAACTTCTGAATGTGGCGATGATGGCTCCACTTCTAGTTGTGTTTGAGTTTCAATAGGAACCAAAATGCAGAGTTAACAAATATGCAATCCCACAGACCTCTGGCTTTCACTCAGTGTGCAACCATTTATACCAGATGCACTTACTTGCTTCTACAAAAGCTTTCAAAGCTTCAAGTTGTTCTACACCCGACAGCTGAATGGCTTTTTCCAATATTTGACGATATCTGTGCACAGATTAAAAAAAAATAAAAATTAAAAAACCACCCATAGGAAACATTTTTTCACTAACAAGTTCTGCTTCTCTGTTTATTTTCTGTGACCTACTTTGTGTTATATTTTCTGTACTTTTGAGGCAGTAATTTTCCAAAGCATTTGCACTCAAATGTCACGAACATTCACCTGGAATTGCTATCTGGCTCTTTTTAAATCCCAGGACTAGATTCTCAGATAACATAGATTTTGTCATCTGTTAATGTATGTGCAATTATGAAGCGTTGTAAAAAAAAAAAAAAAAAATCACATCCCTAGGATAGTGCACAGAAAAAGTAATGAAAACTATACCGCATGTGGATTACAATCAATAAATTTAGTCAAATATTCACAATATTCAATGAGAATGAAAAACAGCATTGGGAGTGAGAGGTAAACAGTATGTTATGGCCAGTTGATATGAGCACAGGTACAGACTGTACGTTTTTAAGCGTTTTTTCCTGCAAAAATAGCAGCTTCAGTTGTCATACTTCATAAAGCTAATTAAACTTTGAACCATAACCTCAGCGCATGCAATACCAATGAAGTGCAACATTCCCACTGAAGCCACGTTTTGAGGGGGGCATTTCCAAGTTCTTCGACGAAACTCCTAAAAGTGAAGCAATTCCTCTATAAAATAAGCAACTGGACTGGGACTCGAAGAATTTCAATTGACTGATCCACAACTGACTGAAATCTCGGGGGGGGAGGAAATCCACATGACACACTGCACTGTGAGTAGCTCAAACCCCAAGCTTTGCGATCCAAAATACCCACCTAATGAAAATAATAATAACGATGGAGTTATTGACATAGCTACGTGACATATCTAAAGCAGAAAATCGCGAAAAAATAAATTCCTCGGCCTATCAATTCTGTGCAGGTGAGGGGCAGGCAGCGGAGCCCTGAGGGGAGACAGGAGGGAGCTGCGGCCAGAAGGGGTAAGGCCTGTGGTAGGAAAACGCCACACAGAGCAACCCGCCGTTAGAAACGACAAAAATATATATATATAATTAAAAAAAGCCCGAATCACGAGGTGAAATCTCTCTTTCTTCTTTACACTTAAAGAAGCGCGGCCGTTAGGCA
>JAHREE010000546.1:196263-232078 GCA_033628505.1 Tringa tobata | reverse complement strand
GCTTCTCCGGGACGCGGCGTCGGGGAGCCCTTAGGGCCGGGCGGCTCCGGGCCTCTCGCTGTGGCGGCGGCGGGACGCGGTGGGCGCTGGCCTAGGCCCGAAGGCGCTCTCCCGGCCGGAGCTGGCAGCCTGGGCCGCGGGAGGGGGAGAGGGCTGCCCTCTGAGGAACTGCCGGTGCCGCGGCGGGCTTGGTCCCGGGTAAGGGAGGGGGGCTGTAAAGGGATAAGATCAGCTTCCTTCACCGACGCTAAGGGGAAGGAGCTGTTACCCTGTATTTTTGGCCTGTGTCCGGCTTAGTTGTGATTTTGAGGTGCTCCTCCTCAAGGAAGATGGAGCCAACGGCCCTGTTTCAGTAAGCTACAAGCAACACCTACCTGCTGATTAAAATTAACTGTTCGTCGGCAGCGCCGTTCCTGACCTTGGGCACGATCGTGTATTTGAGCCCATGGCTGCAATATATTGAAGATCTTCTGCTGCTTTGGGAGTTGAGAACGTATATTATTTAGCAGGAGGATCCAGCAGCTTTAACACACTTGTGGTGAGCAACCTTCACCTTCCTACTCTCTACAGTGACGTCTCATCACTCACGACAGCAGTAACATCTAGCCAAAAAAAAAACCAAACCCCAGAACTGCTTAGAAACAGAGCCAGGTCCCTGCTAGCGGGACTCCTTCCACGCAGTGCTCCTGGTATCCCCGCTGCAAGGTTCAAGAGAAACCTAGGATGAGAGCAGGGATGCTCTCTCTCGGGCCCTGCCTGCCACAGGGTGTTTTCCACGCTTCCTTACCTTCCCCCAGGTGTGAGGGTGTACCTCTGCCTTCCGTGTGCTGCTGCACAGCCTCCGAGCGAGTTTAGCTGTATCCCGGGATAGTCTCAGCTTCTTCCTTCATTGCTCTCTCTCTCTTTATGAGGCATATGGGCAGTCAGAATGTGTTATTAATTATTTGTGGCCTTGACTTCGAAGCACGTCGTGTACTAATGATGTAATGTTTGGTGTAGAGGTTTTGAGTTGTGGAAAGCACTGTGGCATTGAGAGCATGTGAAATTGTCCACTGGAACATAGTGTGAACAGGAGGAAAGCTCTTAGACTTCAGGTTTCAAGTGAAGAAAGAACAGATATTTAAATGACCTTTCATTAAGGTCGTTCTTCTGAACAGCTGCTTGAAATATGTGGCAGTTATATAGAAATATATATATAATGGAATATAGAAATATAGAAAATAAAAAAATAAAAAATAATTCAGGATGTTCTTTGCAATGTTTACATAAAGCTGGCAATAACGAGCAATGCCTTGTGTGTGGGGTTAGCTTATTCACAGTAGCTCTTTGGGTTACTGGAGGCAAGAAGAGTAGCAGGTTATCAGCTGAGAATATTTCTTTTGTCAGGGGAATCTTTTCATTAAATAAATTGCATTATACTTTTTTATATTCCCTAAGACGTTCAGTTCACAGATGTGTCAGCAAGTGGTGACTCTTGGTTGCATGCCTTCAGATTTGTGTCAACCTACAGAGAGATGGACGGCTGTATTGCTTTGTAGGCCAAGTGCTCTTAAAGGCTGGCTTGGAGAGTGTGTTAGAAAATACAGCCCAGCTTCTGTAATGGGATAAAAAAAGGTGCTTGATGCAATGTGGTAAGTTTCAAAGGTTTGTTGATTGTTCAGATCATGTATCAAGAACTATAGGCTGCTGTTGGGATTGCTTATGCTTCTGTGATGTCCAAGCTGAGACAGTTTGTAACTGAATTCTCTGAAAGATTCAGCTAAAATTCTCAAAAAGCTTTTACTGGTTTCAGGTTGAGTATCTGCTAACCACAGGTAAATTTGAAATGTGGCGATGAAGAGTGCTATCAGATTTTATAGCCTTAGAGACATTGTTATCTCATATGTTGGGATGGCTTTTATTTAAAGTTTTGAAAAGCAGTTAAAGCCCCTTATTTTTCAATCAAGTGTAAGGAAAAAGGATCTATGTCATGGGGGGGGAAGAAACCCTAGTTTAGGGGTTTGTGTTTTGATTTCTGCTTTAGCAACAAACTGTGCTTCTTTATCTGTTACGTGGTCTGCTTGCGCTTCTCTAGCACAGGAAGGGAAGAGAAGGTAGTGCTTTCTTCACATGCTGTTAGAAGCTTAATGTCCTACAGAACTTGTATACTACAACAGCAGGATTCATAACGAGTACCTAGGAGACAAACTCATGGTGGTGGGTTTGGGGTTTTTTTTTTTTATTCGTAGCTGCTGGAGCTCCCAATGAGAAGCAGAAAATGTTTCTTCAACTCTTGATTGAAGGTTTTTTTCCAGGCCTTACATTTGAGTAGCTTGGTTTACTCAGTTGCTTAGAAAACTGTTAAGCAGCGTATGGCTTTCAGTACAGCCTGTAAGTAGGCTTGCTCGCTTCACAACATTAGAAAACATCAACGTTTTTCTTGCCTGAGAAAGAATGGGACTGCCAGAATAATCCATTGATTGGTGATGGGGATGCGTGGCTTCGGAATACGAGAGACTCAGCTTTCTCAAATTCCAGATCCAGATGTAGAGTAGTGGCTCCTTAACTCTTCCAACTTGCGTGTCCTTCCCCTTCACAAGCCATACTTCCTCAGTTGCTACCCACATGAGGGTTACCTCCTTTTGGGCTCTCTTCTGTCTGTCGTATGAGTTCCAGGAACATACCCAGTCCCCATCTCCATGGTCTGGCAGGTGTTTTTTTTTTGTTCTTCCTTTGGATTAACAGCAGCTTCTGCTATGGGCTCAAGAAGCCTATCTGAAGAAAGTTTTAGAAACTTCTTTAGATGAATCTGTTGTTCCTGTGAAAAGTGGTTTTTTGGTCTTTGTTTTTTTTTAATATTTTTTTATCAAAAAGTTCTCGGTGGTCTCAGGTCTGCCTAGGGCTTAATTTGCTCTGCCCCACAAATATTTGAATGAAGCAGGAGACACAGTCTGCAACCAAGTGAAAGCTTTCTGGTTTAAAATCTAATCAATTGTTAATAGTGTAGTGTATGGGCAGAGCTTTCCTGACAGCTTTTGTAGTTTTGTACTTGCCTTCAGTAGTTTGTTTGTTGTTTTTTTCCTAAATTACTCTCCCATTTATTTGGGAGAAGATGTGGCTATGCTTTGCTATAATACCCTGAGTACTTGTTGCTGCTTTGCTGGTGAGGAAGATGGCTCTGCTCTTCCATGGTAGCTTCTTTGTCTTCCATGCCTTTTCCTTCTCTTGTGCTTTGTAAGCACTTAAGCACCTATGCATAGACCACAGTTAAAGACTGATCTGCATTAAAACTAACTGGGCTTTTGTTCTAGGTTAGAGTGAAGCTACACAAAAAGGCCTGAAATCTAGTGTTCTGCCACCGCTGAAAGAGTTGGTTGTGCTCTTCACCTTTCCTCTGTGCAAGGAGTAAAAATGTCAAGCTGGGAGGGGAGAGTGGTTCCTGGGTTTTCCCAGCCCCCTGACCTAGCTGGATTGGTGGCTGTGGTGTGATTCCTTGATGCTGTTCTGGTGCTGATGGGCTCTGAACTGAGCTATCTCAGCACACCGACCCACCAGAATTTGCTTGCTACTTCATGAAGTTTTCTTCCTGGGTTGAACATCAGCGTGGAGAAAGCAGGGCTGTCACAGCCCCCGGTTCGGTCTGGATGGCTAGCTTCAACCCAGCTTGGTTACTTCATCTGGGCTGCTGTGTAAATGTTTTCTAAGAGGAGGAAAAATGTTCGTATGGAAACGAATAGGCGGATGTCAAAGGAGGACAGGAGAGCTTTGGCAGGAGTTGGAGTATAAGGAAAGTAGTGCTGCTGATCATGTCCACGCAGTGGTCAAAGTAGTAAAGGATACTATATGAGACAACAGTGCAATAAAGATGTTTTTCACAGTAAATCCTAAAAAATTGTAGCAGGTTTTATTAGTATATAATTACCAGTTTGTTGACAGATAAGGTTTTTTAGTCATTGGTGTTCCTTTTAAAATAATGATGGAAGCTTAAATTACCCAGAACTAGTCAAGGCAAGAAGGATCTCCTCATAACTAGTATGTGGGCAAGTGTTTGGTTGGTTTGGGTTTTTTTTGCTCCAGCTGTTCCTGAAAAGAAAATAGCTAGATCCTCTATTATAAACATGGCTATGATGACATGAGCTTAATCCTTCTTCCCATGGGAAAAAAAAAAACACCAAAAAACCTTAACTGTGTAATGTGAATCTCTCGTGTCCATATCACTTGATAACTGCTAAATTAGCAACTCCTATGTGTTTGAAGTGTGTACCTTGCCCGTTACTCTGCTACGCTGCACACGGTTGTGCGTATGGTGCGTGACGCAGGGAGTGTTCACTTAACAGCATGTAGAGCAGTGGGAATGGAACTGCATTGGTTGAGTGAATTATGGTTGCCTTGGGAACTATTATTTTGAATTTTTGACTATAGACAGTTAAATTTGCGGCGAAGAACACCTGATGTTTTCTTAGTATTCCTTGTAATCTATGAAAAAAGACTAGATACTTAACGCTAGTTATGTATTCAGTGTTTGATAAGGACTAAGGTTGGGGTTTTCTTCTTGCAATAGTTATTGGTGTTGCATTTGATAAATGTAGAACCATGATCCTCTGGGAAGCACGCAGACAAACTGCCTCCATATCTCATCTTCTGTACAGAATGGGAAAGAGAATGGAAATTATTTGGTCTGTGTTCCATGTGCATGTTTTTTTACTGTGTTAAAACAATTTGCTTTCACTCTGCTGTTACATATGCAAACATGGTGAGTTTGCAATTTTAGATGATTAATTTTCCCACTTACCTTTGTTAATGATAGCTTTCTTACAGATTAATCTTTTGTTTGTTTGTTTCATGACTTCTTTTAAGGCAAGCTGTAGCTCACTAAGCTTAAACAAAAGACTGTTTGTCAGCACAAAATGCCGTGCTGAGTGATTTTTGTAATTCTTTACAGCGAAACAAACCTTTCAATTTTAGAGACAATGTAGAGTGTCAGAGAGTAAGAAAACGGGGAATGCTTAAAATGAATGACACTATTTTATTGAAATGCTAGCAAAATTGAAAGGTGGCAATTAATTAGGAGAACTATAGTACAGGAAGTTCACCTACGTGCAGCTGTGGTGTTTCATTTGATAATATGCCAGCAGTGTGGGACAGATCTTGGGCATACGTATGCTTCTGTGAAGGCTTTTCTAGTAAATGAGAGAAACTGTGTTTGGCATCAAGAGTTTAAGAACTTCGTGGCCTTCCAGGGGGCCTACGGGAAAGATGGAGAGGGGCTCTCTATCATGGAGTGCAGTAATAGGATGAGGGGTAACAGTTTTGAACTGAAAGAGGGTAAATTTAGATTAGATTTAGATTAGATACTGGAAAGAAATTCTTTCCTATGAGGGTGGTGAGACACTTCTCAGGTTGCCCAGAGAAGCTGTGGCTGCCCCATCCCTGGAGGTGTTCAAGGCCAGGCTGGATGGGGCTTTGAGTAATGTGGTCCAGTGAAAAGTGTCCCTGCTCATGGCGGGGGCGTTGCAACTAGATGATCTTGAAGGTCCCTTCCAACCTGAACCATTCTATGGTAACTGCATTTCCTATCTTCTTCTGCCGTTCTCACTCCTTGTGAGTTTCAGTTGCCTGGAATAATTGATGTATCTTGTATGTACTGAGCAAAAAGGGATGGGAGAACACAGAACACAAGGAAATGGACTAGGGGGTAGTAGTGGAAGGGGGTGATAGCATGTTTTGGCATCTGAACCAAGTCATGGTTTGCCCACAGGCAAGCTACTTATAGTGTCATAGTGTTGTCCAGGCCGGAAGGGACCTCCAAAGGTCATCTAGTCCGACCTCCCCACAGTCAGCAGGGACACCCTCAACTAGACCAGTTTGCCCAGGGCTTCATCAAGCCTCGCCTTGAATATCTCCAGGGAAGGGGCCTCAACCACCTCCCTGGGCAACCTGTTCCAGTCTTCAGCTCAGTCCTTCTGCAAGTAAATATATTCTGTACTTGTTAAGTGTTGCCACGTTTAAGGCTGGTAGAGCTGCTATGATCTGCAGCTAGAAGCATGTTTTCTGGTGAATCACTGCAATGTAACTGTTTGAGCTATTTTTGCTTTTCTTTCGATGCTTCATTGGACTAAAAAATTAAGAAAGCCTACTTAGATTTCTAACTTTAAAAAGCAATAGTGGCCAGAACTTTTTTCAGTGCTGTCCAGATCTTGATAGTACTACCCTGAAAGCATTGCAGTTATAGTCTTAGATTTTTGTCTGGTTTTCATCTCTGCATTCTTTTAAATTTGAATAGAATCATATGATTGCGTAAGACACAAAACAAATTAAGGTTTTTAGGACAAAATGCTTTTCTGTGTCATGTTAGCATGCTTTTGGAAATGAAACACCCCACTGGAATTAGTGTTGTGTGTGGTTTCCTTTCAGTTGTTGCAAACTTCACGTATTGTACCTTTTTACTGGGCAGCACTGCTGAAGTATACACGTAATCACAGAATGCTGTAGGGTTGGAAAGGACCTCTGGAGATCATCCAGTCCAACCCCCTGCCAAAGCAGGGCCACCCAGAGCAGGTCCCACAGGAACGTGTCCAGGTGGGTTTGGAATGTCTCCAGAGAAGGAGACTCCACCACCTCCCTGGGCAGCCTCTGCCAGGGCTCTGCCACCCTCACAGCAAACAAGTTCCTCCTCATCTTTAGGTGGAACTTCTTACATTCAAGTTTGTGCCCATTTCCTCTTGTCCTGTCCCTGGGCACCACTGAAAAAACACCGGCCCCATCCTCTTGACACCCTCCCTTGAAGTATTTCTAAGCCTTGATCAGATCCCCCCTCAGCCTTCTCTTCTCCAGACTAAAAAGACCCAAGTCCCTCAGCCTCTCCTCATCGGAGAGATGCTCCAGGCCCCTCAAAACTTGCTGAGGGGACATTCCATCCCCTCATCCAGGTCATTGATGAATATATTGAAGAGGACTGGACCCAGTACTGACCCCTGGGGAATCCCAGGATTAATGCACGACATAATCGTTGTGCTTCCTGATTTGCAAAGGTCCAATAAAACTGGTAGGTTACAGTTCTCTTGTGATTAACATAAATACATACAGTGCTAAAACACACTCTCGCTGAAATTGCTGGCAGCGAGCCTCATCTTAAAAGGTGCCCAGTATGATAACGCCTCTTAAAAGTCTATGGGGAACTTAATATCAAGCCTGTGATGGCCGCTTTCATGCTGCTTGTTTGTAAGAGTGTTGAAGACATTCAAGAGGCTTCTGGAAAAAAAAGCGAGACCTTTATTTCAAGTTATATTTAAAAGACTGAAATCTGTGTTTCCTGGGCCTAGGGATAGGTACTCTTCGTATTTGTTAAGTTGTTTTGTGTTTTATTCACTCAAGTTAAGTTCACTACGTATATATCCATTTTAACTTCAGATTCTTTCATTTTGGCCTCCTAAACACACCAGGGAATAAAATAATTTGAAGTTATTTTAGGGGTTATTTCTTTTGGCCTCACCACAAAGTTTGCATAGGACATAAGGTTAGAAACGCTTCATTAAATGTAAAGGCCTTGGAATCCTCAAACCCAAGTATTAGTTTGTTCATGGCAGTGAATACCTTCAGAATGGGTTTAATAATCATAAGAACACCTGTGCAGTTTTATTTTCCAGCTTTTGTGCTACGGTATGTGATGAAAATGACTGAAACTGGTATGCAAAGCGAGGGAAGGGTGAAAGGAAACGTTCTGATTTTTGGTTTCTATTTTATTTTTAGTTTGTATGAAACTGCTTGAAAGTAGCATGTTTGTTTCCAGTTACAGAAAGCAAACCCAGCTGCTTTGAAGTGTTCTGCTGCAATAAATGCTATTGCCAGTTCTTTCCTGGAAAGGTGCTTTAAGTGAGGTGTGTGCTAAACAAGCAGTGTTTAACTGTACAATGATAAAATTGCCTTCAACACTCCTTTTTAAGAGAAAAACAGGATGTACAGATGCATATGGAATATCTTTCTGTGGTCGACAATGTGCATTTGTTGGCAATCAGAGCATAAATGGCTATCCTAATTGCTTTGCTACATTGCTGTGTTTCTGGCTTCTTAGCCTGTATGTGTCAGTTATTTGAAAAATATACTCATTTTGATGTTCTTTTACTTCTGCAGAACGTTGCACTGTTAGATCTGCGAGCGGCGTTCGCATTCTATTAATGCCTTTGCTCTTCACTGCACCCTGTGGTTTACTTTGCACCCGTGAGGATTAGACCCTTTAAAGGGCACGAAGTGGTTCTCAAGAAGCAGATTTATCATCGGCTTTCTGATCCTTGTCCATCTTCACAATGACGTGGAAGTCTGAAGTTTTTGGCTTGCTGTGAGCCACAAATGGCAAACGCTGAAAGTGTTGACTGATGATTGAGATAGATACGTAAAAATTGAGATGCAGACTAATATTAGTAAAATGGTATGGTTTTGCCCTCTTTTTAAGGGACATTTAACATAAGAGCTAGGAGACCGCTCTAAGCCATGCATGGAAAAATAATTTGACCTTTAAGTGGTTTAGTTTTCTAGATACTAATGATTTTGGGTGACTGCTTGGCATTTTATTTTTGTTGGGTTTTTTTTTCCAGTAATGCTACTCAGTACCTCACAATGGCTAGAATGTTCTTCCCTACTAATCTTGTTTGGTAATCCACAGTTACATTTGGCAACATAGTGCTTTCTTCTTGTGGTGAAAAGGGGGGGGGGGGGTGGGGGTGTGGTGTGTGTCCAATCCAGAGTTAGATACCTGCCTGTTTTGAAATGCTGGTTTTCTAGCAAGCAATGCACTCACTTTCATGTGTAATATAATTCAACCATTTACACTTTGTACGACACACTGCTTTCATCCAAAACTTAGTTGTGGGGTTTTTTTCCCCCTCTTTCTTTTGCCTGAAAAGTTCTCTGTGACTCATGGATATTTTTAGTTATGTGCTATACTTAAGGACTTTGTTAGTTTGATTGTAAAAGTTGCTTTTAGTACTTGGTGTGTGTCATCTAATTTCTGTGGTAGCATGCTGTGATCCCTTGTATGTGAGAATTAATTTTGATGTGAAGAAAACAGCTACAGGTCATAGAATAGCTGAGTCTTAAAGTATATTTTTGACAGTGGTTGTGGTGAAGGAAGAAGATGCGCTCATGTTGCGTGCATCGATTCTAAAGTTTTGGGTATGATCAACTAAAGGTAACATCACCAAATGGTAAGAATGAAGAATATAAATAACTGTTGAACTGTATAAATAGTCAAATATCTGTAAATACTCTATGATCATACTGTTAAAATACTAAGAATGACCTTTGTTTTAGGGAATAGCATGTACAAATGCAAAGCAAAAGCAAGTAATTTAAAATTATTTGTCATTACTGAATCTGGTAAATTTTCCACTGTCTGATTTAGATGATTCCCTCCTTTTCAAACTTGGAGGCAACCATTATTTGCGGTTGACCCTAGGAGTCTGACTTTTGGATCCAAGCCCCTTGTGCTTGTCGGTGTAGAACAGGAGGGCTGGGGGTGGTGTGTGTCTGAAATAGTTCCAAGTTGTAAGATCTAAGGCACAAGCCCATGCAGGTTGATGCAGAGATGATAAAGCAATACAGCTCAGGAGGAGAGCTAGTGGCCACATTATTTGCTGAAACAGTGTGCTTTTACTATTCCTATTTTTGTGTGATCTTGTATGTAGGTAATTAATTTCACGTTAAGACATTAATGCAATACTGTTACTAACGTGTCCTTAAGAGTAAGCTGTTTTGTTTAGTGCTAGTTACCAGGGCTGGCATCACTGCAAGCTGTACTAGCATTACTTTGAGAGAAATGCTTTCCAAAGGAGGTATTTCTGGCAGTGACATCAGATAACATCCTATCTTTAAATACCTGCCAATAAGTGAGCTGCGTGTGAGTTTGACTGTAGGTCATCTGAACAAATTCTTTCATGGCTCAGTCTTCTTGTGTATCGTGGCAGTTTGACATGGCTCGTGCTCTGGAGGTGAGGGGAATCGGGATGGCACCCTTCACAATCAGGGAGGCCGTGGACTGCTCCGGCCTCTTGAGCTGGGAATGATTGAGCTAGGTAGATTATAGCAGGGTTTTTTCTCCATCCTTCTCCTTCGTGCGTGAAATGCAGCTGTTCTGTAGTTAGCTGCTGTGCAAGGTGGAACCACAAGGACTCCGGAGGAACCGGTGCCACTTCGGCATTTGGTCAATGTTTTCAGTGGCACAGTTCCTTAATTATGAATGTCGCTTAGTACAGGTCATATAATGGTTCATTATCTTGTTCCAACTCCCCTGTGGTGGGCAGGGACACCTACCACTGGAGCAGGTTGCTCAGAGCCCACCGAGCTCTGCTTGTCCTAGCAAGTAGGAAACGGAATTTGCAAGGATCCTGTCCCCTTGAGTTTATCAAGGTGCCCAAGCGACCTGATGGGGTCAGCAAGTGGGGAAAATTCCTTTTTAAACCGTTCTGTTTTCAACCTCTGACAGTGATACAGTTTTAAGTGGGAATGGGACCATTTCCAGCAATGTCTTTAAGGTTTCTCAAGTGGGAATTGACTCTGGCTTTGAATCTGTAGGCTTTTTTTAATATAAATTGGTCACTCCTAGTAAACTCAAGTCTGTTTTTTTTCAAATGGGGTATTTGGTTTGTGTGTATTGAGGAAAAAATTGAGCTGCACTTTTCACCAGCATAGAGGAATTATCTGTTTATCGTGGAAGGGCAGGACTTTGGCTTGGTCCTGGGGTAGGGAGGCTGTTGATTGAGCTTGTGGGATTGTTAAAGCCCATCACTAGACAGATGTTCATTTTTTCTGAGATTTCCAAAATAAGAATTTGGCAAAAATGAACCTATTGCATCTGGTATGGATAGCAAGTCTCTTGAGGCAAGATAAGCGGCTAATCAATGTTGACATGTATGGGAAAAGCCATTGTCATATGTTGGGTTTTTAAAGCGGTTTAACTCTTGCTTTATATTTCAGTAATCTTAAATGTCTGTGAACAAGGTGCTCGTATCTTGGGGGGGAACCACGATTTGTGTGCTGTGTGAACTGGTAATCCATAGCAAGTCAGTGCCTTAATTTGATTTCAGTGGATGATGCTAAAGAGGTTTGATATAAATTCTTACTGAGAATAAGTTCAGCTTAATGTGTTATGTTTTGGTAACAGTTTTTTCTTATCCCTCCTGTGCATGTGCAATACCTTCAGACTGAAAAAAAAACTTCTGCAACTATATTTTCTTCTTTGGTGATGTTAATCAGAAAGATTTGAAAATGTATGTTTTCTGAAAGCTAATAACTTTTTAAAATATTATTGCAGTACCCGTTCCAGTCATCGCTGCCACAACTGCTACGATGGAGGTGGTTTCAGCAGAAGTCAACAGCTTGCTCCCTGAGGAAATAATGGACACTGGTATAACTCTGGTGGAAGACGACAGCATAGAGGCAGTTATCGTGTCGTCCCCCATGGCAGATTCGATTCCGATGGAAACAGAACTGGAAGAAATAGTGAACATAAGCTCCACCTGTGACTCCTCAGCTACTACTACGGCTGTAGTCACCACAGAACCAGTTACTGCACCCAGCAATCACTCGGGGGATGTGACAGTGAACACCACAACCCCAAAAACTGATGTGAATGCAGTAGTAAAGCCTACGTTTCCAAGCGGTCTCCATAAACTTGGTGCTCAGACCCCTGTCACTATATCAGCCAATCAAATTATTCTGAACAAGGCAGCCGATATTAAAATAGGGAATCAGAGTATTAAACCAGATGGGCAAAAGCTAATTGTAACAACTTTGGGCAAGACTGGCCAGCCTATTGTTTTAGCGTTGCCCCACAGCCAACTCCCACAAGCGCAGAAGACGACATCCCAAGCCCAAGGTGGAGACTCCAAAGTACAAGGCCAGCAGATCAAAGTTGTTATTGGAGGTCGGTCAGAAGTGAAACCTGTTGTTGGTGTCTCAGCTTTGACACAAGGAAATCAGCTGATAAACACCGCGGCCCAGCCTTCTGTTTTGCAGACCCAGCAATTAAAAACAGTACAGGTAAAGTGAGTTATGCTGATGAAACATCTTAAAAACAATTTTGTTGCTGCAGCTGTTATCCATTTCCTTCACTGACTGACACACAGTTACTTTCAGCCTTTGCATTTATTCTTTGTATTAAAAGATAAGGTATTGCTCTTAGCCCATGCTTTCATCTGTGGATGCATTTACCATTTTATGCCCTTTTCCCTCTAGCTACTGTCTAGAAACTTAAGATTTGCCTCAGAGAAAGTAAGCTATTAGAATTCATTAAATTGAAGAGAATTTTCCCATTATTTTCATTCTATAAAAATTCTATTTTCATTCTATAAAAATAAATTCTACGTGCTTTCAGGAAGACTGGATTGAACTCTCTATGCCTCTTGTTCTTTATTCAAAGTGTATATTGCCTTACTCCTTTATGAAAGAGTAGTTTCTGCCTATTATCTTTAGGTTTTTTTAATAAAATCTTTGAAAAAACCTTCCAGCACTTGAAAAAGAACAAAAAGGTATATATTGTCTGACTCAAATTTAGTTAAGCTTGTTTAATAGACATTGATAGACTAGATGCTGTTGTAAGGTGGACTCTTCAAGATCTTGTTCCTGATCTCTGGCATGGACCTTGAGATATTTGAAACCACAGAGAATCTGCTGGCATCTGAAAATGTGTTGAAAACACTTGGGTTATGACCCGAAAGGTCTGATTTTTCATCTGGTATATGGCAGAACTAAATGCGAGGGACTTTGTTCTAGTTGGCAGTGAGACGGAAATAAGGCCGTATGAAAGTGAAGGAAAAGTAGAACTCAGTGCAGGTTATGATGGAAAAATATTTATTTTACAGTCTAAATGAAATGAGAAGTATGCTAATAAATCTGATTTGCTGCACATGAAAAATGACAAACTATTAAGCATCTTATTAGCTGAATGGTAAGTTCCCCAACTAGTATTTCAAGGCAAGCAAATGGGAACAACTCTCAAGATGGTTTGTTTTAAAGCTGCAGATGATCCCTGCACTGATTTTTGCTTTCTCCTTTTTTGTTGCTACATCATATCTGTGTACAACCTGTTTAATAATGTCTGTTTGAAGCATATCAGTTTTCTTAAGTTACTTTTTATTTTTGTACCTTGATTATTAATGATACGGTTGTCGTTATAGCTTTTAAAAAAGCCTCTGCTCTTGACTAAATAGAAACATTTAAGAGTGGATCAGTTCCTGTTACTTGGCTTCAGTTAGTCCCTGCCAAGTGACAGATACTGGAAACTGAGGAGAATGACTTAGCTGTGACGTGCTCTTGCTTGTGTGAGATGACCTGTGCCATCAGTGACTGAAATACAGTGACTTGGCAATTGACCTCTGCCGTTTGTCATTAGGAATTCTACAGGTTCCTTAATGGAAGCTGTTACAAATGGACTTGCAGCCATTTGTAAATCTATTTAATTGCACTTTGAGTGAGATTGGACCCATTCCAGTAAGTCCACATCCAGTGGAGGGCCACAAAGATGATCAGAGGGCTGGAGCACCTCTCCTATGAAGACAGGCTGAGAGAGTTAGGGTTGTTCAGCCTGGAGAAGAGAAGGCTCCAGGGAGACCTTAGAGCAGCCTTCCAGTACTTAAAGGGGGCCTAGGAGAAAGCTGGAGAGGGAGTTTATACAAGGGCATGTAGAGAAGGGACCCTCTTCAAGCTAGAGGAGGGCAGATTTAGATTAGATATCAGGAAGAAATTTTTCCCTTTCAGGGTGGTGAGGCCCCATTCCTGGAAGTATTCAAGACTAGGCTGGACGGGGCTTTGAGCATCTAGTGGGAGATGTGCCTGCCCATGGCAGGGGATGTGAACTAAATGATCTTTAAGGTCCCTTTCAACCCAAACCATTCTATGATTCATGGCCTCCCTATCATGAATGACAGGTGAAGTAACCCACTCATTGAGTCCCTGGCTTAGCAAATGAAGTCATGTGTTTACCCCATCATCTTGAACAAGCTTCTTAACCTTTCAGTGAGTGGAAAAGGAAGCTGTGAATACCTCCCTGCCTCCCATGGGTCTTGTGTAACTTGTCTCTTGTTGCTTTGAATTGGGTATTTCAGATGCAAGGCAGCCCAGCAGTTCAACTTGGTGCTGAAAAGTGAATTGGTAAAAGATTAGATGACAAAGAGCTCTCTTCAGGTCTCCTTACATCCTTGCTGTTGTAGGGGCTTTGCAGGTCACTAGAGAAACTCAATTAGCTTTTCTAGATTCGTGACATTTGAAATCTTAGCACTTGAAAAGGCACAATTGGTAGAGTTGAGCAAAATGTTCCTTGGAACCTGGCTCCCTCTCTGATTACACTTATGGGGAGAGGCTGAGGGACTTGGGTCTTTTTAGTCTGGAGAAGAGAAGGCTGAGGGGGGATCTGATCAATGCTTAGAAATACTTCAAGGGAGGGTGTCAAGAGGATGGGGCCGGTGTTTTGTCAGTGGTGCCCAGGGACAGGACAAGAGGAAATGGGCACAAACTTGACTAGAAGAAGTTCCACCTAAAGATGAGGAGGAACTTGTTTGCTGTGAGGGTGGCAGAGCCCTGGCAGAGGCTGCCCAGGGAGGTGGTGGAGTCTCCTTCTCTGGAGACATTCCGAACCCACCTGGATACGTTCCTGTGGGACCTGCTCTGGGTGGACCTGCTTTGGCAGGGGGTTGGACTAGATGATCTCCAGAGGTCCCTTCCAGCCCCATAGCATTCTGTGAGAGGTATGAGGCTGTGAGGTGTAAAATGTGGCAGGACCTCGGGTTTCATCTATATCCACAGGTTTATTACTATCCCTTGGCAGCTTGTCCTGATTTAGTTGACCATTGCCCTGGATGTCTGGACAAAACTTCTGGACAAGTCCATCTGCTTCCAGCCTGTGGCTCCTGCCTGCATGCGGGCTTAAAAACAATGCTGTGCCTGCTGGTGTACTTCTTTAATCCAAGTGCATTAAGCAGGAGTTTGGCCTTGCAGGTGACTCTCAACCAGATGTCCAGTCCCATGGTGACTGCTGTCACTAAGCTAGTCTAACCCGAGCTTGTCTTTGTGTGGTAACTGGCTCTGTTTCAGCAGTCACAGCTACATGTCTGTAGCATCGTCGTTACCACTGCTAAGCCATCATTGTGGCTTCGTCTCATGATGGAAAAGTGACCTCATGCACTCCCTAACCTCAGAGCAAACTCCCATTCCTACTTTCTTCATCTTCTCTGAAGTACAACGTTCTCCTCTTTCTAGAGTCCCTGATATTACATAGGGTGTGGCTACACAAAAAAGCTCCCACGAGCTCGATTTATAGCACGTTAGCTCCTTTGTGGTAGCTGATTATGTGGGTATTCAGTCCAGCAGTAAATGTGAGCTATGGATGTGCCTTTTGCTGCGTGAATAGAATGTGGTTTGAGAGCTGAAAACAAAGTCTGGCTGTAGAAACTTGCTAGTTCCTCTTGTTTAATGGAGAGTGCTTAGGAAGACACAAACTGACCCTTTAAATAAAGATGTTTGCAAATAAATCTCTTTAATTCTCAAGGGGGAAGAAGGTTGGTGGTGTGTGCTTATAAATATAATTATTTTCTTATGGAAGAGCTTGTTGCCCCAGGAAATATTTTTGTAGTCTAATTTGAAGTAACTTGCAGAGAGCACGCTTAGCTTGCATAGGCAGAGGAATAATATGAAGCTGCTGGTGATCAGAACAGGCAATGGCAGAGGGCTCCAGAGAACTTGCTCTTTCTGAAGCATCAAAGGGGCAGTCTGTCATCTTGATTATTCCTCTGGCTTCTCCAGTCTCTTCTGCAATGGCTAACGAGTCTCCCACTGATGCCTAGAAGGCTCTCACAGCTCACTGGGGTTATCAGCTCTAGTGGCAAAGACCTCAGAAGGGCTCACAAGTAAGGGCAGGAGTGCACTGCCTGCATCTGGGGGCCAAGGGCTCTTCCTGGCCTATACCCAACCACATCTGAGCTTTGCCATGTTTCCGAAGCCCTGAAGGGATTCACTTGTTTGCTCAACCTCATTCTTATATAGACAAACAGTTCACCCAAAAACCATGGGGGAATTTATCTGAGGAAGATATTGCAAGTTGAGCCTGAGGGAAGCAGGGCTACTTGTGTTGACCAGCTATCAGTTTGGGACTCTTACATTATTTTTTTTCTGAAATACTTCACGTTAACAGGTAGCTAGTATTTTACATGTATTCATGTAAGTCATCTAAGCACACTTATTGACTGTTACTGGGAAATGATTGCTGTTGTTCAGAGCTGGCTGTTGGGGTTGGATGTTGATCGTGTTCTGAGCCAGACTTTGCCCTTGCTTCAGAGAGTAAAAGCAATAGCAGTCGAGTTATAATAATACAATGATTATGGCAGGGTAAGATTAATTTCAGCAGTACAGAAATCTCAAATCGAGCAGACGAAATGGGGGGTATTTTTCAGAAATTAAAATGTGTGCAAATTTACCAAAAAATTGATATCTGCTCATCTATCATCTGTGTATGTGCCAAGAGAACTGCATCCTTGAAATAGAAAAACGTCTTCAAGTTAAATTTGTAAGCTGGACTGTGAATGAAGCTTGCTTCTTCAAACAACCTGTGTTTCAAGGTTTTAAGTAATATATTTCCAAAAAGAGCGTGTTTTGTTTTGTTTTGTTTTTTCTTCTTGGTTTCATTTGAAACCTTGACTGTTGTATGGCACCTACAGAGCAGTTAGTAAGAGCTGGGTGTAACGTACTGGGGCAAATGGCCTTCACCCACCTGCCAGTGGTCTGAGGTGGAGGTTTCATCGGGGGAACGCTTGCACTGGAACTGTGGAGCAACACGTGGCTTCCTTTAATTGAAGTCTTTTTTTTTTTTTTTTTTTTTTTTGACACTGCCTGGTGTCAGAGCTCCTCGTTGCTGGCTTCCCTTGGCTGGGCACAGCTTGGGTGGTGTGTGTCTTCTGTGGGAGGACTCTGGTGCCATAGCAGGGGGGAGCTCCAGCTTCCCCAGCCATACTGTAGGTGTGTTGCTGGGAGCTCAAACAGCCTCACGGGTGCTCTTTGTTGGGGCAGCAGGGAAATTCGTTATGTGCTACTGAATATTTGGAATATTTTGGCGTTGCTCTACTGTAAAGGTGGTTTTAGTCAGCAAATTATATAAATAGGGGTTTGTGTAGGAAACGGTAACATCTAGCCTACTCAATTGCTTCATTTAAGCACTGACAACGTTCTCAGGCTGTTAAAAGTAGAATCATGGAATGGTTAGAGTAGGAAGGGACCTTAAAGATCATGGAATTCCAACCCCCTGCCATGGGCAGGGACACCTCCCACCAGAGCAGGTTGCTCAAAGCCCCATCCAGCCTGGCCTTGAACCCCTCCAGGGATGGGGCAGCCACAGCTTCTCTGGGCAACCTGGGCCAGTGCCTCACCACCCTCACAGCAAAGAATTTCTTCCTGGTATCTAATCTAAATCTCCCCTCTTCCAATTTAAAACCGTTGCCCCTTTGTTCTGTCACTGCTCTTCCTGGCAAAGAGTCCCTCCCCAGCTCTCCTGTAGCTCCCTTCAGATATTGGAAGGCTGTTATAAGGCCTTCAGTAGCTGACAGCTCTGTGGCTACATCTTTACACATCAGTGAGATTTCTCCAGTTATCTATTTGAGTAATAAAGGCTGTTCTGCATCTTTGAGAGGTGGGTCTCCACGTGGATGCCAATGTTGTGCTCCTCTGATGCAGCTGGAGGTGGTGGCTGGTGCCCATGGGATGGTGGCTGGGCGCATGTGGACTGGTGGTTCAGTGTAAGGGCTTCAGTAATGCCTTCCAGTGTGCCCACTCGGACTCGGGAAGATCCTAGCGATAGTCCACATCTGCAGGCAACCTCTGCAGTGGACAGGTTAAAACAGTCTTTGAAAGAAGTCATCCTCTTAACAGAACTGTTCACCAGCTGGATTCTGGTGTATAGAACCTATTAGGATAAATGCATCTGACAGTTAACTTCCATCAGTATGGAAAAGGGGAAAAAGTCTTGTTTAAGATTTTTTTTTCTTTTTAAGACTCTAAAACCCTGTTTAAGAGCCGTTTAGATGTGGTGCTGAGGGATATGGTGTAGGGGAGGACTTTGTAGAGTAGGGTAGATGGTTGGACTTGATGATCCCAAGGGCCTCTTCCAACCTAGACGATTCTATGATTCTATGTTCTGTCTCATTGAATTGCATGTATGTATTCCTGGTCCAGCTGTGTTTCAGGAGACTGCATCAGGGAAGGAAAAAAAAACACCCCCTTGTACCTGGATGTAGCCAACTGATTTGGGTACTCACTAGCCAAGAACAAAACTTTCAAGGACTGATGATCCACGTCCTTTTTGAGGACTGTTGCAGAAGGCCCTTTCCCTGTTTGCAGGGTAAAAGCATGCTGCTATGTCACAGTAGGTCAAGGGATGCTTCAGAGCAGCAGTTGTCATTTAAATCGCTCAAGGAACGAGTTTTGTTCTGATTGTGTGACAAACAGATACGTTACTTTTTTAAAGCTTCAAATATTGGGAGTCGTGCATTTAATTTTAACATTTTTATTCAGAGCAACAGCATGTAAAAAATAATTTCAGCATCTTGAAGGTGAGGTATGTTTGCACAGAGAGATAGCTTTTTCGTAAGGTATAAGGGACTTGGCTATCCTGCTTTGGCTGGTTTTCTAAGGTGGCGTGGGTGATATCCTAGTTCTCTCTGTAGTGAGAAACAATTATTTTTCTAATTAATATGTGGAAATATTGCCATCTTTTATTTTCTAATGTACTTAACAATACAATAATTTAGATCCAAAATGCTCAAGTTACTATAGGTCTTTTTTTTTCTCAATCTTTCAGATTGCGAAGAAGACCCGAACCCCAACTTCTGGCCCAGTGATCACCAAGTTGATCTTTGCAAAACCAATCAATAGCAAAGCTGTCACAGGGCAGACCACTCAGGTGTCACCAGTCATTGCAGGTTGTACTCCTTCAACTTGTTTTGCTTTGCCATTTCTCAGAGGCTGTTCAAAAAGATGGTGATTGTAGAAATTTTTCTCAATGATTTTACTGTGCTTTCTGTTGACGTACCTCAAGCAATTGGAAAACAAACAAACAAAACAGTAGAGAATTTTATGGGTGCAGATAAATGCAGTTGTTGGTACCTTTACACTTTGCTCCTTTAGAATTATCTTTGTGATTGTAGAGTTTGATCATTTTGCTTTTACTGTAAGATGCCTTTGCTTTCTGGATTTTAGGGAGGAGAAAAGAATACCTCACAGCCAGAGAAAAGGCTACTCAATAAACAGAAAGTAGTTGTAGATACATAATATAAATACATAGGGGGAAAAGGAGACGCATGCTCTTGTATTACTTTAATCTGCTTATAGTTGGACTTAAATGTAATGCATCCAAATAACAGGAAAAAAACATTTGAGTGGGAAAAAAAGTGAATAAATCTGTCTTGTTTCTGTTCAGTTATTTGCCTACTTCAAAAATAAACATTGCAGAGGAGTCTAAGAAAGTCATTAAGGCAAATAAATGGTTTGTCTCTTTGGAAAACAAATCTATGTTTGTGTCTTTTTAAAAGAAAATCATTAAAAAACCCACAGTGTAATCATTTGTTTATTGTGGGAGTGATGTGTCCCTTGTTACTTGCATACACGCAGTGATGCATTTAACATCTGAGACATGAAAGTTATCTCAAAAGGACAGGTGTAGGAAGGCAGAGTTGTCTTCAGAGCTTTGAAGGATGTCTTCAACTGCTTCCAGATTGACCAACCCAAGTAGGCCTAAAATCTTATCCACATATTTAAACGAATTGGTTAAGCCTTTACAGAACTGGGACTTGAGCTGGTTTTAAAAAGAATGCAACTATCTCCTGTATTCAAAACTTTGATAGATACAAATGGATAATGCAAAACTGAAACATAATCTTTTCTTTGAGCTGTCAGGCTGCCTGCACCCTGAAGCCTGACCTGTGTTTTGGGTGAAAGAGGGATTCCTCATCCCTCCCCACTTTTTCCCCCCTCTCAACAATTCCTTACCAGATGTACAGGCCTGTGAATAAGAAGTTTTCTTCACTATATTTATAAGTATTTGAAGTAAGCTGTTTGTGTGTTTTAAAAACAAACAAACAAAACAAACCCCAACTCAAAACCATTAAAAAACAAAATGAGCCACTTGGAGCTGTATTACATTTTTGTCTGGCAATACATGAAAATTGGTAAACAGTAAGGAACTGCAACAAAAATAATACTAAAAAGAGCATGTTTTTAAGTTTGCTGCCTCCAGAATGAAGGGAAATGTCCAAGTCAAAGCATACCTGCAATATAAAACCAGATATGTTACAAAATTCCAGCTTTTAAATCAATGTGTTGGAAAATTAAGAGTACTTGTCCCTGAGCCTGTGAGAGAAGCATCACTGGGAGGTGAAGATGCTTCTGTAATTGAGAGAGAAATCTTTTTAAACATCTGCCTTTCTGCTCACCATCCCAACCAGCCAGCACAGCTTGCCAGCTTTGAGAGGCTTGCATCATTTTGGGGAAGGTGTAACATTTATGTGTTGTGTTTTGATTAAATTTTTTTTATGTGTGTTTTTATGAATCTGATAAATATTTTCAATTGCCTGGGAATTTCTGCAAACTGAGGTGGAAGACGTAAATATGAAGGACTTGTCAATATAAGCAGCCAGATTCTGTTTAGGAAGCTGATGCCAAGGGGTGCGGAGGGGATGTAATGAGAAAGTGAAAGCTGTCACCAGGGGGAAAAAAGAAAAAAGCAAAGCAAATTTAAAGCACTGAACACTGTAGATGGTAAAATTCCTACAGACTGGCATTTTTCAGGTTGCATATGGCTCTAGCAATTGCTGGCAGCTATCTGCACTGTTGCTTAGGCTGCACAAAAGTGAAGGTTATTTTAGAGCACGTGCACCTCAGAGGAAGGCAGCTTTCCACAATGAGTATGCTTTTTCATATTTGTTCCAGTTGGCTTAATTGTCATGCCACTGGTAGGTTTTGGGTGGAAAAGTTATGCTGGTGTGTGTTTGTTTCTTATTTTTATAAATGTAGTACAAAGAGAGTGGGTGACAGAAGCAATGACAGAAATTAATTTCTGAGCCAAAGTGCATCTTAGAAGTATGGAAAAAAGAAAAGTCTGCTTTCCTCTCTAGGAGTTCCACAATATTCCAAAGACTGATTTCATTATTTGGTTTTGATGTTTAACCTTGTTCGTAGTTGTAAAAACAGATAGTTTGTAGAGTTACACCACCACACGTATTTTCACAGGAGTGACATACAGTCTGTTAGGCAGTGACACCAACCAACAACACAAAAAAAACCCCACACCTTAGAGTTGGGCATGGACAGACCAAACACCTTTTTCTTGGTCGCTGTAACGCAGCTCGTTTCTGATGGCTGAGGTTTTAAAAGAAAGCAGCCCTCACAGGTGCTCAGTTTCTCTGTATGTTGGCAGCAGCCCAGGGAGTTCCTAGGATGCTGCCAGCTGGGCTGGATGTTTGTGCACAGCACAGGTATGTTGCAGGGCTGCACGCCTCAGGATGCTGTCCTAACTTTAAAGACATCTCAGCTGAATGTCACAGAAAGCTCAATGTACATTTCAGCTTTTTTTAAGCCCCAGCGAACTGTCTTTTTATTTGCAAAAATCTTACTTTCTTCTTTGCTGCTAAATCTTAACTTAAAGAATGCCAACGTCCTTCCTACCAGGTAATATACTCAATTGCACAATATGCAGAGAAAATTTTTCTTTAAAAGTTAAACAGTCTTGAACTGATGGTATTTTCATTGTTTATAGGTAGAGTTCTTTCACAGTCTGCTCCAGGAACACCACCAAAGACAATAACGATCTCTGACAGTGGAGTCATTGGATCATCTTTGAGTACAACAACACAACAGACACCGAATAAAATAGCTATCTCACCCCTCAAATCCCCTAATAAGGTAAGGAAGTGATTCTGGATGCAGCCTTCTATCCCTCCTGCACAGTGGTCTGAATCATAGAATGATTTGGATTGGAAGAGTCATTAAAAATCATTTAAGTTCCACCCCCCCTGCCCTGGGCAGGGACACCTCCCACCAGACCAGGTTGCTCCAAGCCCCATCCAGCCTGGCCTTGAACCCCTCCAGGGATGGGGCAGCCACAGCTTCTCTGGGCAACCTGGGCCAGGGACTCACCATCCTCACAGCAAAGAATTTCTTCCTAATATCCAATCTAAATTTCCCCTCTTTCAGTTTAAAATCATTAGCCCGTGTCCTATCACTACGCTCCCTGACAAAGAGTCCCTCCCCATCTCTCCTGTAGACCCCCTTCAGATATTGAAAGGCCTCTATAAGGTCTCCCTGGAGCCTTCTCTTCTCCAGGCTGAACAACCCCAGCTCTCTCAGCCTGTCTGCATAGGAGAGGTGCTCCGGCCCTCTGAGCATTTTCATGGCCCTCCGCTGGACCCATTCCAACAGGTCCATGTCCTCCTTGTTTTGAGGACTCCAGAGCTGGACACAGTGTTCCAGATGGGGTCTCACCAGAGCAGAGCAGAGGGGTAGAATCACCTCCCGTGCCCTGCTGGCCACGCTTCTTTTGATGTAGCCTGGGATGCAGTTGGTTTTCTGGGCTGCCAGTGCACACTGCCAGCTCATGTTGAGCTTCTCATCCACCAACACCCCCAAGTCCTTCTCCTCAGGGCTGCTCTCAATGTGGATGCTTTTGTGTCTATTCCAAGATGAGCTGTTCTCTCTTATCCAAATGCTCTAATGGTATTTTTTTTAATGCCTTCATAATCATTAAGAGGCTGTTTAAGGTGGAGAACTTGATGATGCTAATAGGGCAGGACTTATTAATGATTTTGTGCCACTGCATAGATAATTTAGTCTTCCCTAATCGCATGTGAAGTAAATGAGATTGGCAGTGGTCCTTGACCAATACAGAGCTGGAGATTGGCACAGGTGGGCAATATGTGGAAAAGTGAACTCATCCATAGTAATATGTGTTATAGGCTCGTGTCATGGTGGGGCTTGTATTTTTAGACTTGAAGTTGTCTGGAGAAGAGGAATGTTGCTGGAGAAACTCAGAGTTGGGGGGGCGGGACGCAAGATGCGTAATGCATGCAAACTAAAGATCATGGATCAAACCTGGTGTAAGAGTAAAGAATTCTCTTTGTTTGGCTGTGCTTTAGCTGTGTAATGTTATACAAATGGACTGAAGGGGCTTGTGTTTGAGAATTATTGGTGAGAGAAGCAACATGAGGAGAGGTAAAAAAACAATGAGTGGGGGTGAAAGAGGGAAAAGACTCCTTAAGGTTACATGTTGCATTCATATTAGATAAGTAATTTGAAGTATCTTTTAAAAGCAAATGTTTTCAAAAATTGGGAGTTTTCTTAAAACATAAAGAAGGAAGTTTAGAACAAAAAGTAGAAAGCCAACCTTGGAAGGGGTGTGACTGGAGAGAGTAGGGTATTCAAACACTGCACTCTGATCAGATCTCTAGGGATCTGGAAAGTGGATTTGAAAATACCGACGTTCTTATACTTTGGCTGAATTGGTAGGGTAAGGTGAGTTACTTTTTTTCCCTGCAGCTCTCCTTTAGCATTTCCATTATGATAAAAGAGTCATGGTACTGATTATAAAGCTGTTGTTCAGAAAACCCATCCTGACAATGGACAATAGCTTCAGCTTCCTTAAAAAAAGCCAACCAACCAACCAAAAACCAAACCAGGAGCAGTGTTAGCTTTCTGCAGGGGTCTTTTGGTGCTGGGAGCCAGCAATGCCTTGACGTTTCTAATGTGTCTGTGTTCTGTTGTTGTGTGGTCAGAGCCATGTGAGTTGTGATTAAATACAGCACCCCTGGTTGCAGGAGGAACTCCATGTACTGATGGAGAACTGTGCTTTCATGAGGAGGACAAACATAGCCATGCAGGGTCTTGTATCCTGTGCAGAGATTTAAACTGCTTCTTTGTTTTGCCAAGCAGCTGACATTGGTGTCAGTGGCCTCCCAGGTCCACCCAAAGAGGGTGGGTGACGTCCCACTGAATGTAGCGTTAGGACAGCAGATCCTCACAGTGCAGCAGTCAGCGCCCACTTCCCCTGGCAAGGCTCTAGGCCACCACACAACCACCCAGGTACAGATTGGCTTTCCTTTGCCTTCTAGCGTGTCTCTATCTCATCACTTACGGAACACCAGAGTGTCAAACCGCAAACGGGGCAGTGGTGGGTCCCAAGGTGTTCTTGGAATGGTGTTTGCTTAAGAATTGGCAACAGCATTGCCCCAAAGAGCATGCGCTTCTTCACTGGAGGGGTGCAAACGATTGCAACTCAATCTCTCAAGTCTCCTTTAGACAAAAAGAAGAGTTCTTTAGGTGGTTCGATCTTTTCTACCAGTCTTTCTAGGTCACTGACCAGGGCTGCAGGTAGGTGTTCCTAAGGTTTGCACAATGGGATTCATGTTCTTGTGGTAGAGGTCTGCATGAGCAAGACACCATGGTCAGAGACCTACAGAAATAGAAATCCTTAATTTCCCGTGTCTCATTTCTAGAAAAGTACAAGGGTTTTCCATAATAGCTTTCATAAATTGATTTGCATTAATCAAATACAAAATCAGGACAGGACAAAACTGACCTTTCTTACAAAATACAGTCTTTACTTTTTTTCTCTTTTCTAATCATAAGTGAATCTTTTTCTATCTTAATGCCTGTATCCCTGTTTCAGTAAATATGAAGGGATGTGTGTGAGTGCAAATAACCAGAGTGCATATAGCAGGGAGAGGGGACAGTTGCATGTACAGCATGAGACCAGAGACTGGGATGTATTTTGCCAGTCTGGTACTGCCAATACAGGTGATAATGGGAATGCTGATATGGAGATGTGGACAATAGCATGATTTTATTTCATTTTTTTCCCCCCCTCAGAGTAAAGCTGGCAAAATTGTCTTTTTGAAACAGGTATTAAAAGGTTAAGTCGCTCTAATGCAAGCGCCCTAAGTGACAAAATGGAGCTGGCTGTGTGGTATACATACTAAGTTCTCATCTAAAGCTTTCTAACACAACACAAGGACTTCACCTGTCTTCACTGAGCTCAAGAACATGCCCTTAGAAGAACTGTCACTTGAATTTTACAATTTTCCCAGTTGTTCTTGGATGGCAGCCACCAGTTTGTGTGCTAGAGGGAGCTTTGCTCATGCTGTCTCCCTGTGATAACACTTGGGCTGTGTCTGTGCTTGCAGATAGAGCTTATTTTGAATTGCTCTGGGTTGCTGAGATCTCAATATATTAAAAAAAAAAAAAATCCCAGGAGAATACCTTATTTTAAAAGACCGGGCTTATATTTCTGGTGAAATACATGCAAATTAAGATTTCATTTGTGTAGTTGCTGAAAGCTGGGGAGCTGGGAAAATGTCCTGATAAGAAGTCACATCATGCTATCAACCAAATTTAGTACTAAAACTTTATGCCAAGGACAGTGATATGTTTAATATTGATGTTAAAATATACTGAGAAGGTAAAACTGAGCTCCAAAAAGAGGATAGATGGAAGGAGAAAAAGGACGAATAAACCAAGGCTTTAGGTTGTCGGCAAGGCTGGGAAAAGAGGCCCTGGTCAAACTGGTAGACTTATGGATGTGTATAAATAAAATAAACACTTGCTTGTTACCGGTTTGTAATTTGAAAGAAATTGGGAAGGTGAAGTCTTCTGAGTTCCAGATGTACTTCTGTTCCAGCTCTGAGTTCTGCCAAACCCCCTCTCTTTCCCCCTTTTGCTTTTATTCTTAATGCGTTTGGTTTGCTACTCTTCATTGTTCTTGCTTCTTTCATTTCTCGTGTCTTCAGCTGTCAGTTGGGGGACTCTCTTCCATTTCCTTCTCAAGGTCTGCACAGTGATTTCTGTGTATTAATCACAAACTCTCTTAATAGGACGTGTCTGTACACACAGAGAGAAGTCATGCTGCAGTCCAGCACGAAGTGTTCTGCAAGTCCTTACCGTGTGGTTTTATTAGTAGGAATATTTCTAGGTTTGTTCATTGCTTGGTTGTGAATACAAACTGAGCGATGTTCTCTGCAGTCACCTGAAGTGGTTTTGGCAAACGTGTTTATCAGGGGAAGAGGACTGAGCCACTCTGCTCGTGGAAATACTAGTTTGTCATAGTGTTGTCCAGGCCAGAAGGGACCTCCAAAGGTCATCTAGTCCGACCTCCCCGCAGTCAGCAGGGACACCCCCAACCAGACCAGGTTGCCCAGGGCCTCGTCGAGCCTCACCTTGAATATCTCCAGGGAAGGGGCCTCAACCACCTCCCTGGGCAACCTGTTCCAGTGCTCCACCACCCTCACAGTGAAGAACCTTCTCCTAATCTCCAGTCTAAATCTGCTCCCCTCTAGCTTAAAACCATTGCCCCTCGTCCTGTCACAGCAGGCCTTTGTAAACAGGTTCTCCCCAGCCTTCCTGTAGGTTCCCTTCAGGTACTGGAAGGCCGCTATTAGGTCTCCCCGGAGCCTCCTCCTCTCCAGGCTGAACAACCCCAGCTCCCTCAGCCTGTCCTCGTAGCAGAGGTGCTTCATCCCCCTGATCATCCTCGTGGCCCTCTTCTGGACCCACTCCATCAGGTCCATGTCCTTCTTATATTGAGGGCTCCACACCTGCACACAATACTCCAGGTGAGGTCTCACCAGAGCAGAGTAAAGTGGAAGAATTACCTCTCTGGACCTGCTGGCAACGCATGTTTTGATGCAGCCCAGGATGGGATTGGCCTTCTGGGCTGCAAGTGCCCACTGCCTGCTCATGTCCAGCTTCTCATCCACCAGCACCCCCAAGTCCCTTTCCTCAGGGCTGCTTTCTAGTACCTCACCCCCCAGTCTGTACTGATGGCGAGGATTGTTCCGGCCCAGCTGCAGAACCTTGCATTTGCTCTTGTTGAACCTCATGAGGTTCGCCTGGGCCCACCTCTCCAGCCTGTCCAGGTCCTTTTGGATGACATCCCATCCCTCTGGTGTATCGACAGCACCACACAGCTTGGTGTCGTCCGCAAACTTGCTGATGGTGCCTTTAATCCCCCTGTCTATATCATTGATAAAAATGTTAAACAGTATTGGCCCCAGCATGGACCCTTGAGGAACAAGGGTTTGCTCTGGTGTTTGGTGTAGAGCATTGAAAATGGAACGGAGTTTGCTCTGAGCTGTTGAGAGGTGTTTAATCTCTTCACGTCTCTTTTACTTTTGAAAGAAAAAATGGGGATAACTAGCTGACTTGCTTCTCAAGGATACGAATGGATTGAAGGATAACTAACAAATTGAGGGATAAACACGCCCATGTTCTTTCTGCCTTTGTAAAAGTAACTTTGTGTTGTGTGTGTTGGCTTAACAGGCTGTGAAATCAGCGGTGCAGACCATTACCGTAGGAGGAGTGGGTACGTCCCAATTCAAGACAATTATTCCGTTGGCTACTGCACCCAATGTCCAGCAGATACAGGTACCTGGAAGCAAATTCCATTATGTCAGGCTCGTTACTGCCACAACAGCCAATAGTTCAACCCAATCGGCCAGTCAAAATCCCAGTACAAATACACAGCCTCTTCAGCAGGGTAAGTGCTCGTACTAATGTATTGTCTGAAGGAAGTTTTTTTCTTGTTTGTTTTATAAGGATTAAAATGAGTATGTAATAAAGATGCCAGATATACTTAATTTTGTGGTAGGCTCCTCATATTCTGTTGTTACCTCTGGTTTACACATGGAAATGCTCTGCTGTGTTAAATTGCTCTGCAGTTGAGCCTGAATCCTTGGAGCATTTTAGGTTGTTTTGCTTAGTTTACCAGCTTTGTGGGCGACTCGTGGCAAGTGGAAGTTGCTCTGTGTGAAGGCAGGACAGCCCACAAACATGCTGCCAGAGCTCCTGTGATACGAAGATCCTTTCACGTCAAATGCTTTAGAAACACCAGATGTTTCTGCTGCTTTCTGTCTATGCTTTCTGGAGCTGCAGTGGAATAAAAGATTTCAAACCAAGCTATTGTTTTTTGTATTCTCCTCTTGCCAAGGGAAATCCAGTGTCCAGAGGAGCTCTGCACCCGAGCTGGTTTTTAAGTTTTAAGCCATTGCTGTGAAATGTGCGCGTGCACTCTTGTGCCAAATAACCACAGTATAACCTGTGTTAAATAACCTGAAGGTGTTCTTCAGACATAAGTGTTACGTGCCGTGAGTTTGGTCAGTCAATCTCAGCGCATAGTTACGCCATTAAGTATCTTTGTGTTACGTGCACGTGAAAAACGTGTGAATAATGTGTGTTAATGTGATGTTGTTTCTTGATACTAGCAAAGCCCGTGGTGGTAAACGCAACACCAGTGCGGATGTCTGTTCCCATAGTGCCAGCACAGACTGTGAAACAGGTGAGATAAATGTAAAAGACACATTCCTGGCTTTACTTTGGCTAGATGGAAAATAGTAATAAAAAAAAAAAGTCTGGTTTTAGCACTTTAATGAAATTTTGAATCAACAAAACAATGATTTCATAAAGACCTCTTTTCTCTCCAGGTAGTGCCCAAACCAATCAACCCAACTTCCCAGATAGTTACTACTAGTCAGCCCCAACAGAGACTTATTATGCCAGCCACTCCACTGCCACAGATACAGCCCAACCTCACCAACCTCCCACCGGGCACTGTACTGGCACCAGCACCTGGCACAGGAAATGTCGGGTATGCAGTCCTTCCAGCTCAATATGTCACACAGGTATGGTGTTAACCCAGAGATAAATAAAGAAATACTGCTGTTGTGGAACATGCTGCCTTCCTCTTAAAGGTTCTTGCTCCCCAGCTGTCACCTGACACTAGGGGGTCAGACATTTCTTTTAGGGAACCTTGACAGAGTGATGATGGCACCAAATCATAATTATGATTAAAGCTTTATTTTCTTAATATGATTTTATTAGCATAGCATAGAATTTATAATCAGAATAGCACAGGATTTCTGTAAGCGGAATCAGCTTAGTAAAATTTTCTTAGTAGTGTAGTACAGAATTTATAATACAGCTTACCTTACAGTTTCTAATCACCTAGACCATCTCCAGATCGTGGTTTGCTTTATCAATATAACAATCATAATCTAGACTGGAAAATCCTAAAAAAAATACAAGCCACTCAATCCTCAGAGGAAGCAGATGTCAGTGGAGGTGTTCCTTGTCTACCAGGGTGTCACAGGTCTCACTGTCCAGCAGTAGTTCTGGTCCAAATTCCTCACTTAAGACTTGTAACTGCTTGATTTTATAGATAGCGCTATAGATAGGAAGCATTACGCTTCCTTTGTTCTGTGACAGGGTGGTCACCACCACCTGGTTGTCCAGATGCCTGTGACTTTCATGGCCAGTAAGGAAGTGAGTAATTGGCCTGAATCAGAATGAAAAGGAGAATAAATGAAAGGTTCTGCTGAAGGCTGATCCAGTCTGTACGAACAAGGACTCTCAGCTTATAACATTCCTGGGACCAACCTAATTTCCGATTCCGTTCTGATTTGTCACAGCTGCAGTTTGACTCTGAAGCCTCTTTACTCTGACCTTCTAGTCCACCTCCACAAATCTTATCTTAAATTAAATAATACCACTTGTTGGACCTCTCCTCAGAGGTTTTGTTCCAGACACAATCTGGCCTGGCCCCAGTAGGTCCATCTCTTTCGTGCTGGTCTGTCTTCAGAACCTGTCCCAGCAGGAGAAAATGGCTATGTGTAGGTAATACAAAAAAAGGTAGCCCAAAACAGTGTCATTTGGCAGGTTCTTATGAGGTTCTGTTTTTTTAATGTTAAAAACAAGCTGTGGGTCCATCCATGTAGATCGTTTTACTTGCTTTTATTTATTTCTTTAATAAGTGGCTTGTATGTTAAAGAAGCTACTAAAGCAATTTGTGCTGGAAGCAATCCTGCTCTATTGGGGCTGGGTTGCTTAGGAAAAGGAGGAGGAAAATGAGCGTGGCTTTAGGAGCTGGAACTGTTTGTGGTCTGAACATTTCTGTGTTATCTGTATGGCTGTAGACACTGTAATAGAGAACAAAAATATCATCTAAAATAATGTTTCTATGCAAAGTATGGAGGCAGGAGGTTGCAGCCTGTCCAAGTTCTACAAATGTCTAAAGCTGTGCTTATAAGCATATTATTTTTATAACAATATCTGAAAAGTTAATTAAAAGACTAGCTACACATACTCTTGTGTATACTTTAACATTCTTTTACGTTACACATTAACCTTTTTGTTTTGTTAGCTACAACAATCATCCTACGTATCTATAGCAAGCAACACTGGCTTTACAGGGACATCCAGTATCCAGTCCCAAGCACGGCTACCATTCAATGGGTGAGTGTTTTGGGGGAAAAAACACCCACAAAACCAAACCACAAACAAAAACCCCTGTAGTGTAGGCTGCTGGATGGGGGAGCTGAGGTGTTGGAGTTTGGTTTAAGGAAGGTTTGGTTTTTGCTGGAAAGAGGTGCTGGAATATCTAAGAGCTCGATGCTTAGCGTGTGCAGAAATCCAGCCAAACAGCAAAATGGAACTAAAGCCCAAAATGGATCCTGATGGGAGGCTTTGGTTTTTTGGTGGGGTTTGTTTTTTTTTTTCAGTCTTGTATTTTTCCTTCAAGGATGAAAATAACGACTAATGTATTATTTTTCCCTTTGCCAATCCAACAGGCTTAGCTGTTCTGCACAGTTCTTTTGTGTTTTGTAAATGTCAAGGTGCTTTTTGTTGCTGCAACCTCAACTGATACAAACTAATCCCAAATCCAGATGCAGCTATTCAAACAAATGGATTTGATTTAATCTCCATGGTATTACGTGCAGAAATTGCTGGATAGGGATGGAACGAATCTCAGTAAAAGCGATTAGTGACACAAAATCCGAGTTTTAAGAGCATTCAGAGACTCTGTCTGATACAAAATTTATCTATAAACTGAATACCACGATATTTGGCTTGCTTTTCCATTATTTCAGAGCTCTTTGGTTTTTTTTTTTTTTTATTTTGGTTTTTTGGGTTGTTTTTTTTTTAATTCCAAGTAGACAAAAAAGGAAAGGCACAGTCATGTTGTGTGAACCTTGGTTGGATCTAGTCCCCGTACATGTAGAGGGGTTCTGGGGAAGAATTCCCTGATTCAAGTTCTCAGTTATGATGCTTCCCCTAGCTTTATGCCTCATTTCTACTTCAGGCATGCAGTCAGATTTGCAGAAAATAACCCAGCTCTTTCTGGGTTGGAAAGGCACTATATATAATAGTTAAATGCAGTCAGCCAAAAACCTTATCCAAGGGGAATATAAAGATTTTTTTTTTCAAAGTTTTTATTATGAGCTATTTACTTGAATTTAAAACGGTGTGTATGTATATAAATGTACTTTTTCCATCCCCCCACAGAATAATTCCTTCTGAATCTGCAAACCGCCCCAGGAAGCCTTGCAATTGTACTAAATCTTTGTGTTTGAAATTGTAAGTAGAGCTTGCTTTGCATTTTTTGTTTGCTTTGCATTTTTTTGTCTTATTTTTGACATCAAAAATTTATGCCAACTATCAGAATGTAATCTTTTTTTTAAGTATGTCAGAAATGTTATGTCTGGATGCTAACGTAAGGTTGCTGTTGATATTGATGGAGATGTTTCAGTGCCTGTGTAATTTTGCAACTCCTGTGAGCTCAATGGACCCTACTGTTTTACCCATTGCTAACCTGGCAGCCTTGCCAGGTGTTTGTGGTGTTTGTGTGGTGGACCCAATTCCACACAGCAGCTGTAGTTGTGGTGGTGTTGCTATGAGTGAAATGACGCTCTCCAAACAAGTTGAAGAGCGGGGGGGTTTGGAAGTGGGCAACATGGGTTTACCAAGGGTGAATCATGTTTGACCAATCTGATAGCTTTCTATGATGATATAACTGGTTGGTTGGATGAGGGGAGGGCAGTGGATGTCATCTACCTTGACTTCAGCAAGGCTTTTGACACTGTCTCCTATAACATCCTCATTAGGAAACTAAGGAAGTGTGGGCTGGATGAGGGGACAGTGAGGTGGATTGAGAACTGGCTGTGTGACAGGACCCAAAGGGCAATGATTAATGGAGCAGGTTCAAGCTGGAGACCTGTAACCAGTGGTGTCCCCCAGGGGTCAATACTTGGTCCAGTCCTGTTTAACATATTCATCAGTGACCTGGACAAGGGGACAGAGTGTATCCTCAGCAAGTTTGCTGATGGTACCAAACTGGGAGGGGTGGCTGACACCCCAGAGGGCCGTGCTGCCATTCAGCATGACCTGGACATGCTGGAGAGCTGGGCAAGGATGAATCTCATGAGGTTCAACAGGGAAATGTGTAGGGTCCTGCACCTGGGGAAGAAGAATATCAGGCACCAGTACAGGTTAGGCATGGATCTGCTGGAGACAAGTACTGAAGAGAGAGATCTGGGCATCCTGGTAGACAGCAAAATGACAATGAGCAAGCAGTGTGCTCTTGTGGCCAGGAAGGCCAATGGGATCCCGGGCTGCGTAGGGAAGAGTGTGGCCAGTAGGTGGAGGGAGGTCATTCTCCCCCTCTGCTCTGCACTGGGGAGGCCACAACTGGAATATACTGTGTCCAGTTCTGGGCTCCCCAGTTCAAGAGAGACAGGGAACTACTGGAAAGAGTCCAGCGTAGGGCAACAGAGATGATGGAGGGATTGGAGCATCTCCCTGGTGAAGAAAGACTGAAAGAACTGGGGCTCTTTAGTCTGGAGAAGAGAAGGCTGAGGGGAGACCTTATCAATGCTTACAAGTATCTAAAGGGTGGTTTGAAGGAGGATGGAACCAGACTCTTTCCAGTGGTTCCCAGTGAGAGGACGAGGAAAAACAGGCATAAGTTGGAACATAGGAGGTTCCACTTAAACATGAGAAGAAAATTCTTCACAGTGAGGGTGGCAGAGCCCTGGAACAGGCTGCTGAGAGAGGTCATGGAGTCCCCTTCTTTGGAGATTTTCAAGCCCCGCCTGGATGCCGTCCTGAGTAACATGCTCTAGCTCTGGGCAATCCTGCTTCAGCAGGGGAGTTGGACTAGATGATCTCTATGGTCCCTTCCAACTCTAAAAAATTCAGTGAAATTCAGTGACATGCCATGGTATCATCAGCGGGCATCTACTGGATTTTGGTAAAGCGCGTCAGTAACACCGTGCTGTATCAAGTACTTCAGGAAAACGAGGCTGTGTATCTTTTCAGTGACTGAACAGACAAGTCACTTCAGTCGGTCTTCACTGATAGGTGTGAAGAGATATCATGAGATACCTTGCTATTCCATGCAGTTTATTTGTAAGAATTTGACATAAGAGCATTTTTGGGGAGTGGGGTGGGGGTGGAGGTAGCAGGGAGGGGGCAGTAACAGGAGGAGATACTGAAATTAATCTGCAATTCCCTGAACCCTAGACGATTAAGAAGAACTTGTTGGTGAGCTACTCTAAGAGAAAGTGATGCAACAGTTTCTGAACCCAAATGAAGAAGTGTGTTTAACCTTTTCAGCTTGGGTTTCTTTTTGTGTAATGCAGCCCGCCTCCATGTGGGAGGTGTGCCTTGGGCTTCCTGCCTCAAAACTAGCTGTTGTGCAGAAGACATGATACATGGGAAGAAGTGTAGCTGTTTTTTCAGGTGCTTTACAACAGACGAGGCTGACTTCATAGTGCCAAATGTATGTCAGGTGCTTAGGGATTCCACTTATTTCAGTCTTCGGTTCCTGAAAGCTCTAGAAATCCTGGGAGAATGACAGCATCACTCACGATGCTTTGCAACTTCAGAATGCTGATTGGAAAAAAAATTTTCATGTAAATTGCTGTAATTATATCTTTGAGTGCCAAGGCATTGGTGCAGAGCAAATGGCTAATTCACTCTAGCCAAGGTGTTTTCTCACTAGTAAAATTTTTTCCCATCTGGAAGAAGAGTTGCATTTTCCCACATGAATGTAGAAAGTAGGGACATAGCCTGTTCTACAAAGAGGAGAACTTGGAGAAGTTATTTGCTCACTGATGCTATGGTTTGATACCGGCACTGTTTGTTTTGGAGACCAGAACTATTCCACTACTGAATTCTAAACAGGACAGAAAAGATAGGGTGCTGCACCTGGGGAGGAATAACCCCCTGCACCAGGACAGGTTGGGGGTGACCTGCTGGAGAGCACCTCTGAGGAGAAAGACCTGGGAGTCCCAATGGACAACAGGATGCCCATGAGCCAGCAATGGGCCCTTGTGGCCAAGAAGGCCAAGGGCATCCTGGGGGGCATCAGGAAGAGTGTGACCAGCAGGTGGAGGGAGGTCATCCTGCCCCTCTGCTCTGCTCTGCCCTGGGGAGGCCCCATCTGGAGCACTGGGTCCAGTTGTGGGCTCCCCAGTTCCAGAAGGACAGGGAACTGCTGGAGAGGGGACAGCAGAGGGCTACAAAGATGATGAGGGGCCTGGAGCATCTCCCTAACGAGGAGAGGCTGAGGGACTTTTGGGTCTTTTTAGTCTGGAGAAGAGAAGGCTGAGGGGGGATCTGATCAATGTCTAGAAATACTTAAAGGGATTTATTTATATACTTCAGGGAGGGTGTCAGGAGGGTGGGGCCAGTGTTTTTTCAGTTGTGCCCAGGGACAGGACAAGAGGAAATGGGCACAAACTTGGATGTAAGAAGTTCCAGCTAAAGATGGGGAGGAACTTCTTTGCTGTGAGGGTGGCAGAGCCCTGGCAGAGGCTGCCCAGAGAGGTTTTGGAGTCTCCTTCTCTGGAGACTTCTCCTTCTCTCTCTTTACCCTCATTCACATCCTCTCCGTGGTTACCTGTGCTTCAAAGCCTGTGGGGTCTACCACTTGGTTGTCCTTTTCTACTCTATCCCTGCTTTGACAAACTCTGCCTCGGTTCATGGCTGCAAAGAGCTTATGGGCAAAAATAACAAGCCTTTTTTTGGTTGCTGTATGAGTCAGTTTGCCTGCCGATCAGCATTTCAATTTCTTACCTTCTGTTTCAGCTGCATGAGAGCTCCTGAAGGCTGACTTGAACTGGTCAGGAACTGGGTATGAGGTGGCTGCGGCAGGATGGCCCTCAATATGTGGCTCAGCCACCCAGGAGTCACCCTGCAAAAAAAAAAAGTCCCATTAGCTTCTCCTGCTGCAATGGGGACCTGTGCTATGTGGCCACTACCTCAGGCAGACACCCCGGAGCTACACCTGTGTCTTTAGACAGCAGCTTAGACCTGTGCTAGAAGATTTAGACCCTGCAATGAGGCTGATGCCACTTGTGCACGAGGAGTTGAGCACAGGGTGACCCTCACCCTTAGTGGTGCACGTGCATATCACCAGACTAGGAACGTCTGCTACAGCCATTAGTGGTGGTCGTGTTTACAAATGCCTTCTGCTTCTTCTGTTGCAGGTATTGTGACTGTTTCGCAAACGGTGAATTCTGCAATAACTGCAACTGTACTAATTGCTATAACAACCTGGACCACGAAAACGATCGGCAAAAAGCAATAAAGGTGAGGAACCTCTTCCCCTGCCCCCCGGATGAGAGCCATTCAGTTTGTGTCTTCTGAAGCTATGGCGCGGGGCAGAGCGGGTGCATAATGCCCTGATCTCCTCCCACCTGTGCCAAGGCTTAAGTTCTTTTATTACAGAATCTTCATGGTTGGGAAGGACCTCTGAGATCACCGAGTCCAACCACACACACAGAAAAGACCCCCACAATCCCGGGCACTAGAGCATGCCCTGAAGTACCACGTCTACACCTTCCTGAAATCCCTCCAGGGATGGTGACTCCACCACCTCCCTGGGCAGGCCCTTCCACTGCCTGACCACCCTCTCAGTATAATAATTCTTCCCAAGATTTAATCTAAACCTCCCCTGCCCCAACTTCACACCATTTCCTCTGCTCCT
>JAHREE010000546.1:183332-196198 GCA_033628505.1 Tringa tobata | reverse complement strand
CTGACACAGGCCAGGATGCTGGTGGCCTCCTTGGCCACCTGGGCACACTGCTGGCTCCTGTTCAGCCGGCTGTCCACCAACACCCCCAGGGCCTTTTCTGCTGGGCAGCTCCAGCCACTCTGCCCCCAGCCTGTAGCGCTGCAGGGGGTTGGTGTGACCCAAGGGCAGGACCCGGCACTTGGCCTTGTTGAACCTCATCCCGTTGGCCTTGGCCCATCCATCCAGCCTGTCCAGGTCCCTCTGTAGAGCTTTCAGACCCTCAAGCAGATCAACACTCCCACCTAGTTTGGTGTCATCTGCGAACTGACTGAGGGTGCACTCAATCCCCTCATCGTTATTGCACCTCTGAACCCTGCTCCCTGCATGTAGTGACTGACCCTTTGGGTCTGCATTGACAGGCCTGTCTTGACAGAAACCCTGAAGCCTTCAAGCCCAAAATAGGGAAAGGAAAGGAAGGAGAATCGGATCGGAGGCACAGCAAAGGGTGTAACTGTAAACGCTCGGGATGTCTCAAAAACTACTGCGAATGTTATGAGGTATGAAGTGTTATCTCATCTTAAAGATACTGGCTTTTTCCCTTTAGTGCTTCTACTTCTTTGATTTGCTCTGTCTCTTCTTTGGATTGCTAATATTTTCTCTTCCTTTCTATTGGTTTAATGTTATCTCTTCTTCCAGCAGTTTGCACGCAGAAAGCCATGTATACAGCAAAATCGATCACTTCTGTTGTATAAATTTAATTTTAAACCGTGCAGGAACTTTGAACTCAGGCTTGGATTTGTCTTTTTACTGAAGAGCAGCATTTCCTAAAGAAATGTACTGCACCAAGCCCCTAGGAGGAGTTGAAGCAGCACCCCACGTGTGCTCTGGGACACACCACATGTCCGTGGAAGGCAAAAGCTGCTCTGTCAGCTGACTGATCGATCGGTGGGTGTAGAGACAGGGGCAGACTGACCTCTCATAGCTCAACCACCTGAGTTCCTCTGGAAACAGTAGGTTGGTGAAGAAAGGGATGAGTGGGAAACCATTGATTTGCATGTCGTTTAAGTCTCTCAGTTTAAAGTGAGAATTTAGGGAGAAAACTACTGCTTGGGGGTTTCGTCACTGCCTAATTGATAAGAGATTAAAACAAACCATCTCCCTTTTCTTGTGGCTTGATGTCAAGGTTGCAGCAGGTTTCTCATGGGGTTTTTTTGTCTCTTTCAGGCAAAAATCATGTGTTCTTCCATATGCAAATGCATTGGCTGTAAAAATTTTGAAGAAAGCCCCGAGCGGAAGACATTGATGCATTTAGCAGATGCTGCAGAAGTGAGGGTCCAGCAGCAGACCGCTGCGAAGACCAAATTATCTTCCCAAATCTCAGATTTGCTGACGAGGCCGACACCAGCACTCAGCAGCGGTGGTGGGAAGTAAGTTTCAGTTGCTTGTAACATGTTTATTTCCGACGTACGTGACAGCTATGTCCCTGTCACCTTGGAATGTTCTCTGTGTAAGCTGTAGAAGCAGGAGTGCTCAGGTGAGGGGAGCTTTTTGTTCACGCAGCTGTGCTTTCTGGGGGAACCTAGGGTGTGCCAAGGCTAGCTCACAGTGCTGTCTTCCCATAGTTTCCCCGTGTGCTCCCAGAAAGCGTGAAGCACAAGCGTCCCATTTACTGAGAGGATGCCCTTAGAGTAAAAGCTGGAGAATTGTTCTACGTACCTGGGCATTTCAGAGTCTATTCCCAAATGTCAATGAGTGAAGGCAGGCACCCAAGCGCGGTGGCACGCCGGCTCATTGGGCTGTAACCATGGCTTATTCACTCCCTCTTGATTGTATAAAGGCTGTTGGAAGCGGCAGGACCGATGAAATCTCATCCCTCCTCGTACTACAAAGTTGCCCTGCCCTGGAGTTGGGTGCGTTGTGTGTTTTTGCTGAGAGTGAGTGAATCTCTCCTCTGTTTCAGGCTGCCCTTTACGTTTGTAACGAAGGAGGTGGCCGACGCCACCTGCGAATGCCTTCTGGCCCAGGCTGAGCAAGCGGAGAAGATGGGCAAGTCCAAAGCGGCAGCGGAGCGCATGATCCTGGAGGAGTTTGGAAGGTGTTTGATGAGAGTTATTAGCTCTGCAGGGAAGTCCAAAAGCGACCCTTGTGCCATGAACTGCTGACTCGTGCACGTGAGCCATAACAAAAGAGGACTGAACAGAACACTTAAGGCACAGGGACACTTTGGTTTGGCATAGAGGATTGAATAATATTGGTTAATTTGGTGCTTGTTGTAAATTGACCTGTGTAAGATTGAGACAAGAAAATCTTTTATAACAAGATGTAGAGCCTTTTAAAACTTAGCTAAATCCTCTTATACTTAAGACAATGCCTAAAGGTCAATTCTTCTTCCCGATGTACAGCTTTTACCTTAGGTTTCTTAAAAATTAGATGTGTTCTCCCCTTTCCCCCAGAATAATTGCCTGAAGGGCATATATAAATTATTATGATATATAATATTTACAGTGTATGGAGTTGCATCACTTTGTGCATACAGGAAAAAACAGGTGATGTCAACAGCCGGGTGACGCTTTTCGTGACAGGCCCAGGTATCAGTGATGCAAGACAGTTCTGAAAAAAGTTGTGTAAAAATTAGCATCTAAGTGGAAGGTAGTATTGTTTATTTAGGACCTGACACAGCACGTTCCCTTAGGGCATGGAGCACTGTGACACAGACAGGCAATAATACAGAGAAGGTTTCTTGCAGATTTAGCGTTGGACAAGTGGTGGAGAATCTCAGCGGAACAGGGCTCAAGGAGTTTAGAGGCAAATGGAATTAACAGGGAATTTTTGGATAGGAATGTGGCTGAGAGCTCAGATGGTTCTTAAGCCGGAACTTGAAGGCACTGGTGATGTGTTCTTAGAGGTGAGGAAGAGCAGCCACACCACAAGGGCAGATTGTCTGCCCAGTGTACAGTGTCACCTAAGTGTGCAGCAGGTGGATGCTGTTGCTTGGGTGAAGCTTGGTTCTTCAGAGGTCTGCAGCAGCCTGACCCCTCGCTGGAGGGAGGGCTGTGCAGTGTGGTGTGTGTCCTAAGATCCAGAGAGAACCCTGGAGAAGCGTTTAAGCCTGAGGAGCTGTCACACCAGACGATGGAACCACAGTTGTCTTAATGAGGACTTGAGACAATCTGCATCCCAATCGACTTGCAAACGCAGGTAGAGATCATGTTCAGCCTGGTGGTGGGTTTTCAGGACGTTGTTTCCCTGGATCTTGGCAATTTACTTTGTGTAAGGGGTTTTTTTTTTAGCGTTGTTTAGAATGACTGTGAGAACCATCATCAGAGAGGATGCTAGCACAGAATCAGGATTGCTACCAAAACAGACACACAGATCCTTTTACACAAAGCAATGAGGCAGAGGAAACCTGTGTACAGACTAGGACAGAGGATTTTTTTCAGTATTTGTTGCAGGCAATCTCAGATCACATTTTTGATAGTGGAACACATTCGCAAAATGAAGCTGGCGGGTTACTTACCTACCGTGAACATCAATAACTATGTTTAATCACAGGCATTTTTATTACTTGTCTCCTTGAAGCCTGAACTAGCTAGGTTTTTCCAAACACGATTTTGTATTCCTGGTGTAAAACTGTAAATACAGAGCAATGCAGCAGAGAGCTCTTTCTCTAGGTTTTCTAGGAGGGCCAGGCTGGGGAAAACTAGGGGCTAGGCAAAGCAGCAGCACAGCTCAGTGCCTGCACAATGGGATGGGAGGATGCTTCACTCCCCTGAGCGAAGGGCCCTTTCTCCTTCACCCTTCTCTAGCATCTCTTTGGAATTCCTGGGGGGCAGGAAGGCCCTGGGAGGAGGCAGCAGACAAGGTTTGATCTGCCAGATAGCATCTGAAGGGCCCTGGCTGCTATTAACACCTCCCCGAGCATAAATAGCAACTATATTTGTGCAAATCTCTGAAAAGGGAATCCACCTCTTGTGTAAGTAAATGCCTTTTTTTTTTTTTTTTTTCCTCCCCCCCATAATTAGGACTTGGATTTACTAAAAAACAAAAAAAATCAGTGCAGCAACTTTACATGTAGATAGCGCGGCTATTCAGTTTACTCCTAGTGACCTAATATAGTATGTCCAGTAAGATTTGTATAAATGTAAATTAGTGTAAGTGAATAAAGTAATACCTACTCACGTTATTTTTCAAACAGATTGCAATATGCCTTCTTTTGTTTAGACTTCAATCCATGTTAATTTTGTATATATTCCGTGTCTTACTCTACATTGCACCTTTTGTGATGTGTATTTATATACGGTGTGCAAAAACACTTGTGAAATTTAGATGAGTTGTAATTATGTATGATGGCATTGCTTGAGAATATTATGCTTGTAAAGACTTTGAAGGTGCAATCAAATGCTCTTAGTTCTTCTATTTTCTTTTGAACAAGCTTTCTCAAAGGTTAAGCTTGGATCCCTCTCTCCCCTCTCCCTGGTGTAGAACGTGTGGATTGGTTTTTGTACTTCCTTAGCCATTTGCATCAAACTGCTGGACAAGATTTACAGTCAAGTTCATCCAGTTACATAAACATAATTGGGAATGGGGCAAGGGTTCATTTTCTAGTTCTGTTTACATCTAAAAGTAGAAAAAATAAATTTATATTTACTAGACCTATTCAAAGAATACACTTTTCTATATTGTACAAATAAAACAGTCAGATAAATCACAAAGAAAAATAAACATTTATACTATTCCGTAAATACAATTTATTTCTTTTTCACTCCTTCACCACTGACAAATATACACACAAGATTTTTCTCCGAAATATTAAAATAAATCTGTTAACGCCGGGCCCGCTTCCGATGCAAGTCCTAGCTTGGATTGTCAGTATGAGATGGAATCCTACCAGGGACAAACCCTTGGGTACTGGCGTGCTGCTGTGCAGAGCCATTTGTGGCACGGCTCATGAAGGGCCAAAACCCATCAGCCACGCCAGCGCCAGGTAGTTTAGCCCACCTGATAATTCCTTTTAAACTCTGAGAAAGCAATTTTTATTATTTTTTTTTTTTTTCTAACCCAGAACTTTGAAGCAGAGCTTATCGAGAGCCTCAGACTTGCCGTGCTTTTTCTTTCTTGTGTTTTCTTTCTTGTGGCATTTGTGTCTTTTAACTTCTCTCTTGGGGAAGAGGTTTGTGAGCAGCTCCTGCAGAGGTGTGTTGCACTAAGGAACACAAGTCAGCCAAGGGAGCCTGTGGTTTGTTTCTGCAAAGTAAAACCTGGATTTAAGATGTTACTGGACTGAGCTTTTCTTCCCCAGCACACCGGCTGCTGCCGGAGAAGGCTGTCCATTCCCTTGGACCCCAATAGAGGACTTGGAGAAGGAATGAGGTGCCATGAGGTGCTCAAAGTGACTTAGCAGCGGGTTTGGACCTCATGGAAGGCATGGTACTAGCAAGAGTGTTTCAAAGAAAGATGGTGAACATCTGAGCAAGTAGATGCCGGGAAGAGAAAGCGGCAAAAGACGCTGTAGGAAAAGAAGCGGTGCAGAAAATCACTTGGTTGCAATCGTGGAGTTAGGAGTGCTGAAACATTCCACAGGTTTTCCAGTGTGAGTGCAGCCAGAAGGATCTGTGGTGGGAAACAGCAGCTTTGTATTTTTGGAAAATAGTGGCAATTGGTACAGGGTTCAAGTTTTCTTTTTATTAAGTTAATTAGATAACTGCCATACTTTTTCTAATGATGTGCTTTTACTCAAACCTCATCCTGCCCGTGCCCTGTAAAACTTCCTCCATATCTTCTTGAAAAACCTCCCTCGTCAATATTTTAGTGAATTACAAAAGGACGTGGCAACTCTGGTGGTCCCGGGGTAGAGGCAGGTCAGGTGCAGGAATGCAGAGAGACCGACGTCAGCGGTGGCCAGCTCAGCTCAGGATTGCACAAAACCCATCCGAAATTCAGAGCCGGGGAAGCCCTGTGAGCAGAGCACCCGTGGTGTGAACACTCCAGCAACCAGGAGGTCGTGTGTGTGTGTGTGTTCGTGCAAGAGCCTTTCCAGCTGGGAGGAACTTGGTAGGAATCAAGCAAGGCGTTTTGCCAGTCATCCTAAAAATTGCCTATATATGGGAAGGAAATCGTTTTCTGCAGAGTCTCTTGTAGCTGGAAAGGCTCCACGGCAGTAATGGCTTCAGTATGGCTTTTCATGTAGGTAATTGGAGAAAAAAATAATAATAAAAAAAAAGCCTAGAGAGGTTTTTGTTTGTATTTCCAGCAGAGAACACACGACGTTCTGCGGTGCTGCTTGCTGCTTTCAAAGCAGAACTTGAGGAATTGAGTGCAGCAGCTCTGCACCTTCAATAGGATTCCTGCTCTGGGACATGGTGGATCACCGTTTTTTCATCCCATCTCCAACCTGCAGCCCCAAAGTAACCGAACGGCCAGAGTCCCGTGGGAAATAGTCACCTTCTATGTCTATAGGTGCAACTGCTGTTGTGTATGGCCAAGGGAAACCATTCAGCAGCAGTTATGCCAGAATTCCTTGTTCCAGGTAAAGCACTGCACACCATGGCAGCGCTGGTGAGACCCCACCTGGAGCTCTGTGTCCAGCTCTGGAGTCCTCAGCGCAGGAAGGACATGGAGCTATTGGAAGGGGTCCAGCAGAGGGCTATGAAGGTGATCAGAGGGCTGGAGAACCTCTGCTGTGAAACTGGGGTTGTTCAGCCTGGAGAAGAGAAGACTCTGGGGAGACCTCAGAGCAGCCTTCCAATATCTGAAGGGGCTACAGGAGAGCTGGGGAGGGACTCTTTGTCAGGAAGAGCAGTGACAGGACAAGGGGGAACAGTTTTAAATTGGAAGAGGGGAGATTTAGATTAGATACCAGAAAGAAATTCTTTGCTGTGAGGGTGGTGAGGCACTGGAACAGGTTGCCCAGAGAAGCTGTGGCTGCCCCATCCCTGGAGGGGTTCAAGGCCAGGCTGGATGGGGCTTGGAGCAACCTGGTCTGGTGGGAGGTGTCCCTGCCCAGGGCAGGGGGGTTGGAACTCGAGGTTGGAGCCTGCTCAGACTAAGGGGCAAGAAGGAAACGCACAGGCAGTAGATCCCAGGAAGAGTATAGGGACACTGCCCCATTGTGTAGGGATGGGGTCAGGAAGGCCAAGGCTGATCTGGGGCTGAGCTTGGCAAGGGACACAAAGAATGAGAAGGGCTTCTACAGGTATGCCAGCCAGAGAAGGAAGGTCACAGAAAGCGTGCCCACCCTGCTGAGCAAGACTGGTAACGATGGACGAGGACAAAGCTGAGGTACTCAACAATTTTTTTGCCTCAGTCTTCACTGGCAACCTCTCTCCCCACAGCTCTCCAGTGGGTGGACTGCAAGACAGGGAGCTTGGGGGAGAAAAAGTCCCTTCCACTGGAACAGAAGATCAGGTTTGTGATCACCTGAGGAACCTGGACATACGTGTCTATGGGATCTGAGGAGATGCATCCCAGAGTCCTGAGGGAATTGGCTGATGTAGTTCTCCCCAAGATATTTGGAAATGTCAGGTGAAGTCCCCAGTGACTGGAAAAAGGGAAACATCACACCCATTTTTAGAAAGGGTAGAAAGGAGGACCCCGGCAACTACTGACCTGTCAGCTTCACCTCTCCGCCTGGGAAGATCATGGAACAGATCCTCCTAGAAGGTATGGTAAGGCACAGGAGGGCAGGGAGGTGATTTGAGACAGCCAGCATGGCTTCACCAAGGACAAGTCTTTCTTGCCTGACCAATCTAGTGGAGTGAATACATCAGTGGACAAGGGAAGAGCTACAGATGCCAACTTTCTGGACTTGTCTAAGGCCTTTGACATGGTCCCCCAAAGAGATGGATTTGATGGATGGACTGTTTGGTGGATGAGGAATTGGTTGGACGGTCACATCCAGGGGGTAGCAGTCAACAGCTCAATGTCCGGATGAAGACCAGGGACAAGTGGTGTCCCTCGGGGGTCTTCATTGGGGTACTGTTTAATACCTTAATCAATGACATTGAGGGATTAAGGGCACCCTCAGCAAGTTTGCAGATGACAGCAAGCCGAGTGTTGCGGTTGACACGCCTGAGGGACAGGATGCCATCCAGAGGGACCTGGGCAAGCTCTAGAAGTTGGCCTATATGAACCTCATGAAGTTTAACAAGGCCAAGTGCAAGTGGATTGGGGCAACCCCCAGTATCAATACAGGCTGGGGAATGAAGGGGTTGAGAGCAGCCCTGCTGAGAAGGAACTGGGGGTACTGGTGGCTGAAAAGCTGGACATGAGCCAGCAATGGGCGCTCAAAGCCCTGAAAGGCCAACCCCATCCTGGGCTGCATAAAGAGCAGCATGGCCAGCAGGTCATGGGAGGTGATTCTGCTCCTCTGCCTGGTGAGACCCCACCTGGAGCACTGTGTCCAGCTCTGGAGTCCTCAGCACAGGAAGGACATGGACCTGTGGGAATGGGTCCAGTGGAACTATTCTAACCAACCCAAACTATTCTATGATTCATTTGTAAACCATGGGGCTTTAGGGGTACAGTTTGATATTCAAATCCAGCTCGTTTAGCTGTCTGAGATGTGTTGGAGCGGAGATTGGAGCTTGTGTACAACTTGAGTGCCGTTTTCTTTCGTGTCTTTATTTTCAAGTAAAAGCTCTGCAATCTCTGTCACCTCCAGCTTTTTTAAAGACCTGCTTTGGTGAATTCAAACTCTCAACACGCATGACCCCTCCACCCCGCAACCACGTGGATGGAAGATGCATCGATTTTCTCCTAGCAAGAGAACTTGCAGCACTAAGGTACCCAGCACCTCCTGGGGATGCTCTGCAGCGTCCCCTACCACTTTCCCAGGCATCTTGAGCAACCATTGCTCATCCTGACCTGCCACACGTATCCTATGAAATATGTGGCTGCCCTCTAGATGGAACACAGGATCAGTTGAACTTCCTTGCTTTGCTCAGCCAACTTCTGATCAGATGGTTTGCTCACCAACACCAGTTTTGCTGGCAAAATCATGGAAAGACACCGTATGGCTTCCTCACCTAGATCTGGCCATCACCGAGCCTTGGTAGGGGACAGCCATCCTTGGAACAGCAGTGAGTACTCATGACCCTGCATGGGTTTGGCTTGACTGACAGCTACCCGGTGGTGATGGAAACAAATGTTTTCCCTTGAGTTTCTTCAACCTGTGCCTTCCACAATGGCATTGCAAGTTCAGGTGCCTGGCATGGCTTGTTCTGATGTTTAAGTAGCATCGTGTTATTTGCTTTACTAAGATCGTGTAGTGATTGTCGACGCGCAACTCCCCATCAAGTAAATGGTTTGTGAGGGTGGGGAAAAGGGGACTTCCTCCCAGAAGCTCCTGCAAGACTTTCTGTTCTAGAGACAAACGCCATACCTTGGTGGCTTGGTTGCCATCTCCTACATTGCCATACCGGCTTAGGACTCGTTCTGAAAGGTTCGTTACGCGACACACGCCGGCGGAGGGCAGACTCGCTCCGCCTGACTTTTTAACGTAGAGCAGCGACCCGCGCCTCGGCCTGCTCTCGTCTGCCTCAAAGAGAGAGGCCAGACAAGCCTCACATTGCAACTCGGAGGCCAGCTGCTCGGCCACGGAGCCTGCAGCGCGGGCGATGCCCTCCGCCTGCAGCCACGGGTCCGTCAGCGCATCACCCAGCGCCGAATCCCGCAGAAGAAGGCCTGCAGAGCAGAGGGGCTTCGTTGACAGCGTCCTCCCACGAGCCGGGTTATACTGAGCACGAATGCTGCCGAGGGTCAGGTCTCTCCTACGAGACAGGAACACGTCCAACGAGCTCGTGGTGCCCGAGCCGCCGCCGTAGGGCGAGCCCGGCGCCAGGCTGCAGCCGGCCAGCAGCTGGTGATAGGCAGCCTGGAAGGCGGCGCAGGTGGGATTCCCACTGCTGCCACAGGCTTGCTGGATGGCCCCAAGAAACATCTCCAGCAGGTCAAGGCTGAAGGCGTAGGTCAGGAGGTGGTGGGAAGGAGCGCCTTCCGGACAGGCGTAGTTGGTGTAAAGCCACTTGAGGCTTTCGGCATTGAGCAAGAAACTCACGAATCCTAGTTTGCGTTTGCTCTTAATAACGAGCCTCCCCATAGAGTCCGTTAGGGTTACGAAGGAGCTCTTGGCCTCGTTAAAGAGGTGGCTTATTTTGGTGTAATTTCCAGCTGTCAAAGGCCCCTTCGGCCCCCTTCTGCAGGGACCTGTGCCGTGAAATACGTCGCACAGACGGCTCACCAAACGCACGAACTTGGCAGTACCGCTGCAGTTCTGGAAGGAGGCCAGGCCCAGCTTCTGAAGGTGTTCCAGCGCATCAGCAACACCCTCGCTGAACAACAAGGTAGCCAGGTTGACCTTCAGGTGGTAGCTCTCCTCGCTCCCACGTCGGGCTGACTCGGGACCGCAGGGCTCCGATACCCTCTGGTCCCGCAAAGCCGCCAGCTCCACCACGTGCTGCCACCGCACGGTGTCACCGAGCCACTCTATCTTCTGGAAGCACTGCAGAGCGTTCCTGATCAGCTGGAGTGCATGGCAAACGTCAAAAAAGTAGACGATGCTGTGAGCGGAGCCAGGCGGATGCTGGAAAGCACACTGAATCTTTTCGGGATCCATCCTGATCCCCAGAGCTCTGGCGGTCTCAGCACCACGAGCGGTGGTGCCTGACGTCACAGCCAGCACCGTGACACCAATGTTGTTCAGCTTATTAATGGCCTGACGAAGCAGCTGAGCCACCAAGTGGCCAGTTGGGCTGCTCACGAGGAAGTAGCCAAGTGGAGCCGTCCAGGGACTCGAGATGCCAACTGCCATGAGGACTATCGCTTCTGAGGCCAGTGGAGCTTCATCAGCATCAAGGACACCTGCTCCCAAGTCAACAAAACCCGTCAGGCGCTGGGTCTGCAGGTCCCACTCCTGCCGCTCCTGCAGGGACACGTCTTGGACCATCAGGGCACAGTAGCAGTAGTCCTGTTCCCCTCTCTCCACCTTTTCCTGAAGGCGGAGAAAAACGTCGTTGCTGAAGCCTGCAGCGGCTTCGTTGTTAGACAGCCAACTGGGGGAAAAAAAAAAAAAAAAGGGGAGGGTGTCATTAGGAGATGTGACTCTTGAGAAAACTGAAGCACCAGTCAGCACCTTTTACCACTTAGGACACAGTCAGCCACGTCCAGAGCTGTAGAGCAGACTAAGAGTAAAAGTATAAAGCAAGCAGCCCTTCTTAATGCATATTCTGAGTTTCTTTTCTCACACCCTAAGGGTGGGAAGCCAAGCAGAAGTACTGACCATAGAGGGAAGAAACACAGCAGCTTCCTGCCTCTCCAATGTATAGAGATCAGGACAACAGAGGGAAAAAAAAAAAAAAATAAACCAAACACAGAAGTGCCCATCAGAGGGCCAGCAACACCAGGTTGCTCTCCTTGCCAAATGGCTTTCTCCACACCGTACATCTCAATCAAGCCTGGAAGATGTGAAAGCTTCAACGGCGCATGTGGAAAGCTCCTCTCCTCGATAGGCTCTCTATCCACTGCCTCCTGGTGCCCCTTGGAGCAGATTCTTTGGAGGAAACGGTGTTATCTGACACTGAAATACCTCCTTTCTGTAACTCTGAAACAGACCCTTGTCAAGATTCACCAACTTCCCGGAGTCCCTGTGGGGCAAAGGCAGAAAAACCAAAGCTCTAGCCTTAACTGCTTTACGCAGTCCTTCACCTTCTCACGTTCTCTTCTTGACTTCTCCCTTTGCCAGAAAACAGACCCAAAGTTTCCCCATGTATAGTCCTATCGGTTCTGTTTTCCTCTATTGCTACTTATTCCCGCCCATCTCTCCTGCCTCGATTTTGGCTGTTGCTGGAGCTCTGCAGGTTGTTAAGACTGCCTCCTGCTGCCTCTTTTTGGATGACCTTACTCATATTTCCCCTTCCTTCCACTATTTGCTCCTCCCTCCCCTCTCAAAGGCATGTGCCAAGGTGGTAAAGCACCTCTGCTTTTCTGCATTCCTCCTCGCTGAACAGCAAAACACATACAGAACCTACAGCAGCTGAGGCCCTGACACGTAGCTTTTTGTCACTCACACCCCTACTTATCCGGGAACACCTAGCAAACTCCACGCTTTCTCTAAAATTGTTAAAGTGAGATGAGATGTATCAATATTTCTTGACATTTGCTTCCCGCTCCGCTTCTGTTACTAATAAAAAAAATCACCTCTGAGTGTTTTCAGGACAGACCGTATTTCTACGTGAGTACCTGGAAATACATTAGGAACAAACGAATAAAAACTTGCTTTGTCAAGCTGCAAGGATGAGGGAGAGGGACAATCTTCCGTAGATAATCATAGGCCTTAATATGGTAGAGGTGGAGAACACAAGCAAATTGCTTCATTTCTGGTGAGTACTCTGCCATCTGCCTCCAGCTGTGCAACTCAGAAGGCAAATCTGCTTAAAAAAAAAAAAAAAACCAACAAAATAAGAGGTCAGCTTTAGTGAAGCAAATAAATAGCTGATAACTGAGGGATGTGTAATGCAGACACGCTGCAGAACCCAAGGCAATAGGGCACCGTTGGGTGATGAAGCCTGGTGTATGGAGCTCAGCGATAAGACCACCATGCCTCACCTCCTCCCAGGGACTGGTGGTGGCCAGGGAAAGTTGTGCCCCATCACACTGTCTGAGGCCAAATCCCCAACACGTCTTCCCCAGTTTTGAGTAAAGGCTGTCTTACGTGTTGGTGCTCCTTAAAAACTGACATAACAGGAGAGAAGCCTGTTGCAGCACTGGCCCAGGTTGCCCAGAGAAGCTGTGGCTGCCCCATCCCTGGAGGGGTTCAAGGCCAGGCTGGATGGGGCTTGGAGCAACCTGGTCTGGTGGGAGGTGTCCCTGCCCAGGGCAGGGGGGTTGGAACT
>JAHREE010000546.1:167873-183115 GCA_033628505.1 Tringa tobata | reverse complement strand
GTGGGGTGAGGCTGAAGGCGGCTGTAGGGTGCCCGCTGTGTTGCTTCCATGCTGCTGGAAGAGGGGCTTTTGAGAGCAGGTTGATGCTTTGCCCACCTTTTCCTCTCTTATGGTCTGCTCAGCAGCCATCAGTTTCCTCTACGTGTCAGCCTTAGCCTGCTGAGGAAGAATTTCCTCCCCCCACCACCACCCCCTTGGTGTCCCCTGGAGAGGATGGCTTAGGTGCCTTGCTCTTCGTGGGATATCTTTAGGAAAACCATTATCCTGGCTGCTTCTGTGCCAAGTCCTAATGGAGCTGCTGAATCCGGGGCAGTGCGCTCTCCCCGTGCTCGTTTAAGCATTGCCTCTCTCGGTTTGATTTTTCAGTAAAATGAAGCTGAAAGAAATCGATCGTACTGCCATGCAGGCATGGAGCCCTGCCCAGCAGCACCCCATTTATCTGGCCACAGGTAAGTTTCTGGGGAAGAACGTGCCATCAGGCCTCGGGCTACGTGTCGTGGCTGCCGTGAAGTGACTGGTCGTAATCGTGGTCGTAATTGAAAGTTTTAGGAGTTATTTTTTGCCTTGAAGGCTGGAGCAGGGTATAGGGTGCAGTGCCTTTAGTGGAGCTCAACTGTTGTACTGTGCATGAAAAGATGTTTTCCTTTCTCCAAGTGACAGCAAGCGTCCTCTTCTTCCTGCCAGGGTTAGGTGGCAGCAATCCTTACTGCTAGTTCACTGTCCCTTGCTGCTCATTTGTAACTTTGATCATTTTCTGTGCGTTGTCAGGGAGAGAGAGAGGCACTTGCCCAAAGCTCTTCTTGTTCATATTGTTTAAGCAACCCCCAAAGGGGGACCCACGGGAAGGAGGGTTATGTAGAATTCCATCTAAAGAACAGAAACACAAATGTGACCCCGTCTCGGGGTCCTTTTGGGAGGGTGGTGATTTTATGCCCCCTTTGTGCTGCTTTTGCAGTTGCTCTTTTGCGTGTCGTGGCTTTCTGGCTGCCAAGCATGTTTCTTTGCAGGTACATCAGCTCAGCAGCTGGATGCAACCTTCAGTACAAGTGCTTCTCTAGAGATATTTGAATTGGATTTATCGGACCCTTCGCTGGATATGAAGTCCTGCGCCACCTTTTCCTCTTCTCACAGGTAAGGCAGTGTGGCTGTAAGGGAAAAGTAAGGGAATTGTTATACGTGGTGCCGGTGGAAAAGCCACTTCCTGAGGTTTATCTGCGTTTGTTGGGGAGAGAAGCCAGGAGTTTGGTGCTGAAGGATGGAGGCCCGTGAGTGCCATTGGCCAGGGAGGTGTCGCTGTGAGGCTTGGACTCGGAAGTTGCAAGGAGCTCGTGCTCTGATGTAAACCTAAAAAAAAAAATTCTGACATTGGCTGGTAGGTTTGAATATGTTTGCAGCATCTTTATCCTGGAGAGCCCCTGAGATTTTCCAGAGAGCAGAAGGGAATGTGAAATCATGAAAATACAGTCACAGCTTTTCGCATTGCCCTGTCCTGTTTGCCCGTAGGTATTTTGGGGAGACTCCTGTAGCATAACTAAACCGGGTTGTGGTGTGTGTGTGTAGCATCATACCTCGCCCCACATCTGTGAAGCCAAGTTCCCGATTACACAACTCCACGTAGCTCTTGGTTCCTTACTGTGTGCTTGTCCAAAGAAATAGTTTTAGCATCAGAGCGTCCAATTTCCATCTTGGCAGCGTTTGTGGTGGCTCTCTGATGGGTGGTCCAGTGGCTCCTGCTCGTTGTGGGTGAGCTGAACCAACACAGATGGAAGTGTAGCGTGTTTCTCAACGTAGGGAAGGAGATGAAAATGTTCATTTCCGTTGGGTTGGATCCATGAATTTTTTTCATACCAGCTACAGTGTCAGCATAACCACTCTTCCCCCTGGTGAGTGGAAACAACATGACTGGAGGCAAAGGCGATTGCAGCATTTTGCCAGTGTGTTCGAGTGAGAATTTGGCACTTCTTGAGGAGCAATTGACATCTCCCCACCTCTGACAGGAGTAGAAGTTAATTGGACTTGGGTCTTCATTGTCTGTTCTAAAGCTCTGCCTTCAAGACCTAAGGACCTACAACTGTTTCTTGAAGTTCTTGACCAACTGTGCTTTGTTGGGTTCCTGGAGGTTACGTGTTGCACATAAACAGCTTGAGAGGGCTTGAAATTGTGTGCGTTTGCACACATTAGGATTGTGGCCCTGCTTAGAGGGGGGATGCTCTTCTGATTTGGGTAAATAACAGTTGTGGTGGCTTTTGCAGGAGGAACCACAAGTTGTCAGGCTGCTGAGTTTGTGCTGTGTCAGTTTTGTTGTAAATGATTCAGGGGGGTGGCAGAGCAGTTGTGCTGGCAGGCGGCTCACATCTGCCCTGCATTTTACTACGTGGTGCTTGTGAGGAGCAGCCACAGTCTCTGTTAATTATCCTGCACTGTGGGGCAAAGCTGACATTAATGTGTCTTGCTGACCTGCTGAGAGCAGGATGAGGTGTTTGATCTTTTAAAATTTCCTTGTTCTATCTTAACTATGACTTGAGAATTTTTTCAAGGCTTCCCAAGTGACATTTGCTTACTGAATTTCAAAAAAACACTCTTTATGGCCAGGGTGCAGTGCTCCTTCAAAAGTACTTCCCTTGCTTAGCAGCACAAGAATTTGACTTTGCCCCAGAAAGTGCAACTCAAAGGAGGTTGATTATTTTTTTTTAATTGAAGATAACAAGAATTGCCCCAGATAGCAATGTATACATCAGGCTTTATTTTGGTTTGCAGCAAATGAAAATGACCAGGTGATTAAACCTGCACGAGATAAATCCTCTAACAAGCTTTGTTAATTGTTTTCCAATGAAAGTTTTGCACGACTTCTATAGAGCTGTACTTGGAAGGAGCAAAGGGCGAGAGAAAAGTAACTGCACAGTTAACTCTGGTTTTGTTCCTCACCGTTTTCTGCCTTCGCTTTGGATTATCCTAAGTCCTATTGAATCTTGCTGCTGGGGTGATGCTGGTGCCTGGATGACCCTGTCAGTCACCCCGTTTCTCGTAACCTTGCGTAGTTAGGTACAGAAGCATAAAAATTGTACCCAGGGAAAGGGTCTGCCTGGTATCACAGACTGATTTCTGTTTGTAGCATCGTCCTTTGAACCCGGGCTGTCATCTGAACGCTGCCCTGGGAAACCGAGCCTTTGGCTGTTACACGTGCTCTTTGTCTGGATTTCTGCCTTCGTGCTGAAGTTTCTGTGGTTTAAAGAAATTACTTGAAGATTGTCCAGAGTTGACAGATTAACAATAACACTCTGAATGCTAAAGAAGCTCCTTGCCACCTTGTGGTCAATAGGGGTTTGCTTTCTACTTGTGTAAGACCTTATAATGACAGGGTGTCGTTTTATGTAGAAGAAATTAATTCTTTGTGTGGCTGAATACACAGGAATGCTGTTTGGCTTATGCAGCAAGTTCATTGAGCTGAAGGCAATGTGGGTATTTGCAGATGGAGACAGTGCTGTGATAATACTTCATTTCTGGAAGTATGTTATTTCCTCGTCATTTAGCCCGGAAAATAGATTGTCATCCAAGAGACACCTCTCTGTGATGTGAATAAACTGCTCGCTGAGCCCCCAGTACAGCAAACGAAACGTTTGCTCGTCCGGAAGCACAGACACGGAAAAGGGTTTGGAATTTTTCCACTTCCACCTTTTTCTTTTCTTGTATGAAGAGTTGCTCACAAATAGCAGAAATTTACTTCGGGGCTGCGGTTGGGTGGGCTGAAAAAAAATCTTTACTTTGATTAGTGCTGTTGTTTTGCAGAGATGAGCTCAAAATCACACGCGGTTGGGAGCACTTAACCTGGCATCGGTGTGTGTGGAGCTGGTGATGGATGGTTGTAGACCGGGGACCTCTGTGTCTTACAGGTACCACAAGCTGATCTGGGGGCCGCACAGCATGACCTCGGGTGAGAGAGTCTCCGGAGTCCTGATTGCCGGGGGTGAGAACGGGAATGTCATTCTGTATGATCCAGCCAAAATCATAGCTGGAGATGCTGAAGTAATAATTGCCCAGAAAGATAAGCACACGGGACCAGTGAGAGCGCTTGATGTCAACATGTTCCAGGTTGGTTTTCTGCTGTTCTTCATCACCTACTGCCACAGATGAGTGGCCTGTCTTAACCTGTAACCTTAAATATTTCAGTCCCTTTCCTCTCCTCTGAAAAACATGAACTAAATTTGGTATTTGAGTCTCTGTTTGTATTTAGTAGGAAAAACCTGTCCTGTTACTGCTGGCGTTTCAGGATGGGGAGTGAAAGAGATTAAGGTGTGGGGTTCATTCCTTCCCCTCGCCGGTTGTCTATTAGCGGGTCTTTTAGCTTGGCTTACATGTAAAGTAGAGGTGGTCTGTGGTGTTTTCAGCCAGTCTCCTTTTTTTTAGCACCCACATACTGTGCCAATATTTTTCTCATCACATGGGCAGTATTTACGTGCTCTCATTCACATTTCTGGTGACATCAGGTTTTAGGTATCTCCTTTGTAAGTGTTGTTACTTGGAAAGAACACACAGAGCAGGAAACATGCTGACGTGGCATGTTCTTCTTCTTTAGCAGAAGAGCTCTCCAAACCAACAAGCTTCCCTCCATCACAAATGAGCGTTTTCTTCCTCCTAGATACAGTGGGTTAGTTTTTCCTCATCCCCACCAGCCCTGTGAGCGTTCAGTTGAATTTATTTCCTAAATAGCACTTCTGTCCCTAAGCACTGGCATCCAGCAGGGCCGCCCTGTGTTCATTGTGTCCTCTCTGAATCGCTTCCTTTCCCTTTCTGCTCGTTATGAAGTCGGGACTTGCTTGTCACCAGCCGTGGGATGTGATCAAAGGGGTTCTCAAAGGGGTTCTTGGTGCCCTGGGCTGGTGGTGCCCTGCCTGACCTCTTGCATCCCAGCCACGGGATTGCTCTGGATGATTGTGCCTCCACTGCTGGAGGCACAAATGCTGAAGTGTCACTGCTTTGCACTCGACCTGTCCGTGGTTGCGCCCCTGCAGCCTCCTCAAGGCTGTTTGTCATGCAGGGGAGGAGGAGCAGCCCACAAAATGGGAATGTTGGTCTTAGCATGCCGGTCTAGTGCAGTGGATGGATCACTGGTTTTTAATTAACTCAGTCTTTCCTGCAATCTCAAAAAAACCTTCCCCTAAACTGCTCTGTGTGAGCCAAAGGCTGCATTCCTGAGCTGACAGGAGAAACTGGAAGAGCCCTACATATCTGATGCTTCCCAGCAGCTAAAACTGTGAAAGCTGATGCTGAAAATACTCCTAACATCTATTACTATGTCTTACAGACCAATCTGGTGGCCTCTGGTGCTAATGAATCTGAAATCTACATCTGGGACTTGAACAATTTTGCCACGCCGATGACACCAGGAGTGAAAACGCAGGTACCGTATTTGTATTTCCTAAATACTGCTGATCAGACTAATGAAGAATATGCGTGCCACTTAAGTTGAGAGCTTGTTGAAACCTACGGTTTTAAAGCTGTCTCAAGGTTGGGGGGATAGGGGCTTTTGAGGCTGTCTCCCATAAGATGCTCGTAGGTAAGCTTAGGAAGCATGGGGTGGATTTGGAACTGGCTGAATGGCAGAGCTCAGGGTTGTGATCAGCTGTCGCGGGTGGAGTGATTAACTTCACTCCTAAGAGAGAAGTACTGAAATATTCATTAATATAAAACAGTGATTTAACAAAGTTGGTAATCAATGTGACAGTGTTTTATGAGATGCGATGTCAAAGCCCACTCTGTTACTGCCTGCCCAGAGGACAGGGTCAGACACACTGTCAGGGAGACCCTCCCCTTGAGTCAGGAGGTTCAGGAAGGACCCCCTGCCTTTCTAAACTCCTTCTCAGAGAGGAGTCTGGGTGGATCCAGTCCTGGTCCCAGACTTGGTCAACGGTTTATGTCTAAAGGATTATATATGCGCAATCAACCCTTTATATCACTTAGCTAAGATTTCAAAGTTTATCAGGCTGTTGGTCACTTACTGAAGGCCTGTTGCGGTGTTGAATCTCTGAACCCCAAAGAGTAAACCTTAAGTGGGCGTTCCTGCTCAAGGGGAGATCCTGGTGGGCAGCCACTGCCATCCAGGAAAGCTCAATGGGCTCTTGGGCTGTCCACTATTTAGAGAGTAAGATAATTGACCTATAGCCATATTCTCATGGGAATAAAATATCTAGTTCCCCATTCCAGACAGTGTTTGACTGTGTTGCCAGCCATCCCCCAAAGTCCAGGTGCAACCCATCACAACTCCCGCTGGTCTTGAGCAGGAGCTGGCGTGGGGGGAAAGGAGAGCACACCACCACACTCCACCCCATGGCTATAGTCAATTCATCTTACCTTCACACGGTGGTGGTACGGTCACCTCGTGCCTCTGTGCCATAAATAGCATATTGATAGTTTGTGCTCTTAGAGGTCTACAGTGAGCAGGCAGCAAAGCACTGCTGTTTGTTATTCGTTAATTTCTTATGTTTTGGATAGTTGAAGTTGGGTTATTTGCTTGGTCAAGTACCAAACCTTTATATACAACAGAACTGTAAGCAACAAACATATTAAAGTTAGAACCAGCAAAATCACAACTGGGGTGAAGCATACGATTAAACACTCCCAATTGCTGCTGGTGACCATCCAAGAAGAATTTCCCACCAATGGTGTTCTCCGTCCTTCTTCAGTCTTTCAAAGACACAGTGTATTTCTGTATCCTGCTGAACAGTAATTTTATTTTTTTTGCTTTTGTGTCCATTGTTTTGGATTCATCCTAGCATCTGACACAGGTCATCGTGTTGTAGTAATTTCTTCACCAATGTAAGATTCATTCCGATGGGGGTAGGCAACAAATCTCGAATCAGTGTGTAATTAGATTGTAGCAATTGATAAGAGGAGGAGCTGAATGATTGAAGTCACATCCCATAACTTTAGTAAAGTTATAAACACAAACATTTGGGTGATTGCTTGTATCTACAGTAATGTTCTCTACGAATATAGTACTGCAAAGGGTTCTCATACAAACACATCCTTTTCCAATATATACAAGTACAGTTTCAGGATTTGCATCGAGATGTACTTCAAAATGACAAACATCTTGTTCAGTTTGACACTGAACAAATGTCTTGGGCTTTGATGGTGTTACTCCTTGTTGTTCCCATACAACACATGCATTAACACCAACGATCTGCCATTTGCTCCCATTACATTGGGCCCAATGTGTCAAGAGGATGGGGTTCTTTTCTTGCTCTTCTCAGTGGTGCCCAGTGACACAACAAGGGGAAATGGGCACAAACTGGAACACAGGAAGTTCCATCTGAACATGAGGAGGAACTTCTTTGTGAGGGTGGCAGAGTCCTGGCAGAGGCTGCCCAGGGAGGTGGTGGAGTCTCTTTCTCTGGAGACATTCAAACCCACCTGGACACGTTCCTGTGGGACCTGCTGTGGGTCGACCTGCTCTGGCAGGGGGTTAGACTAGATGAGGTCCCTTCCAACCCTTGCCATGTTGTGATTATGGTGGGAAGCCTTTTGCAGTCTAACTTGGGTAGCAGTTCATTGTAGTTAGCCATGAGCTACATTTCTTGCAATGATATAGTTCTTAAGAGGTGGTACAACACATCTCTCTGTATCAAAATAATAATAAAAAAAATGTTCTTATGTGTTGTTCTCCAGTGGCCAATAAAAATAGGCCTTCTATTGGTACTTAATTTCTGTAATGTGCTTTTCAGACTGTGGGGTTTGAGATACAGGCACATCACAAGGAGAAAAGTGACTCAAAGCGTAGAGCAGGAGCCTGAAGGACACTACTCTCTAAGCAGCAGCACACGGAGTATTCAGTGAATGCTTCTGGAAGTCAGTCAGTCGTGACAGCACTGTTTTGCCACACTTCATGTCCAGCCATGCTCCTGCTTTTCCAGGCCCTGAAGTGCAGTTTCTTGGCTGTGCCTGTAAGCCCAAGCGCGCATGGGTCCAGGCAACAAGTGGTTTGCTCTGCTTCTTGGGGTTCTCATTGACAAGAACTGAACATGAGCCAGCAGTGTGCCCAGGTGGCCAAGAAAGCCAACGGCATCCTGGCTTGTGTTAGAAATAGCGTGACCAGCAGAAGTAGGGAGGTGATTGTGCCCCTCTACTCAGCACTGGGGAGGCCACACCTCGAGTATTGTGTCCAGTTTTGGGCACCTCAACACAAGAGAGATCTGGAGGTGCTGGAGCGGGTGCAGAGGAGGGCAACGAAACTGGTGAAGGGCCTGGAAAATAAATCATATGAAGAGAGGCTGAAGGAGCTGGGACTGTTTAGTATGAGGAAGAGGAGGCTGAGCGGAGACCTCATCACTCTCTACAACTACTTGAAAGGACACTGTAGAGAGGTTGGGGCTGGTCTCTTCTCCCAGGTAATTAAGGACAGAACGAGAGGGAATGGCTTCAAGCTGCAACAGGGTAGGTTTAGACTGAACATTAGGAAAGAATTCTTCCCAGAAAGAGTGGTCGGGCATTGGAATAGGCTGCCCAGGGAGGGGGTTGAGTCACCATCCCTGGATGTGTTTAAGAGACGATTAGATGTGGTGCTGAGGGATATGGTGTAGGGGAGGGCTTTGTAGAGTAGGGTAGATGGTTGGACTCGATGATCCCAAGGGTCTCTCCCAACCTAGATGATTCTATGATTCTTGTGCAGCAACTCTGGATGTGCAGTCACATTTGTCCACAACAGACCACCTGCAGTTTTGGCTGGCTCCACAAGCAGTTCATTCATGTCTTCACGTGATGGCATTTTATTTCTTTAAAAAATTGTATTTGTCCAGGAAAAGCTGAAGCATCCCCTTAGTCTTTGAAAAATGTTGTGTTTTATCAAGCAACAAGTAATAACAAGCCGAGTCTCTCGTGCTATGCCACTTTTTAAATATCCATAACCATTACTTGTCCCCTAGTCATCTTCATGTTTCACTGCATCTGTGAATCTGAAAACCTTGAAGATCTAGATTGGGGAAAGAAGGAAGAAGATAAAAAGCAACCACTGAGAAGGCAGAAGATGAGGCCGTGGGTTTGGCAGTTACCTTCATGGGTTCCAGGGAGTGCTTAATTCCTGTATTTAAGGGCCAGTTTTAGCCTGTGTCTGTTAAAGGAGGTCTATGAGGAAAAACAATAGTCTCTTGTAATTTGTGCCTCGTGACGGAGATAGAATGGGAGGAAGTTGTTTCAATGCATGTACATTTCTGCAGCTGTTACAAGGTTGCACAAGAAATTTGTGGTTACTGGTAAATGGGTTTATTACTGCGTGATAGTTTGATGACGACAAAGTGAGACATGGGATGAGGAAGAATCTTCAGTTTAAAGACTTTTAGTTTAAACTGTGGGTTTGGGCACTTTGTTTAGTCTGAGTTTTTTATTATCATGTGGGCCTTTTGGAGGATGCTCACCCTAGTTAAAGATCCCTGTGTAGGAGTTTTTATGTCTAATAATGATTTTTTTTTTTAGGCTGGGAAATCTTTTAATCCGTATGCTTAATGACAGCTGGAAATAATAGTGCAACAAGGATGGGGTTAGCATTGCTTTTAATTCTCAGACTAATAGCAGTTGGGAGGGAATTGAAAAACCCACAGAATTCCTCCAAGCAAACATACTATTTTTTTTGTAAGTCAAAACCTAATAATCCAAGGTAAAAGACTTGGTAAGAAGGTAAAAGACACTTTATATACCCAGATATACTTCCATGGAGTGATTTTTCCATTCTTGAAGATGGTGGTGCTTACTGTAGCTGGCGTGAGCCTCCTTGCAGAACTGTCTTTTGGCAAGCCCTGAAAATAACAGGTTTTGAGTCTTTGATTTGGAAAGGTTGTGACAGGGTGTTCTCTCTGTGTGTGACAGCCTCTGGAGGACATCAGCTGTATCGCGTGGAACAGGCAAGTCCAGCACATCCTGGCATCTGCCAGCCCCAGCGGCCGAGCCACCGTGTGGGATCTCAGGAAGAACGAACCCATCATCAAAGTCAGCGACCACAATAACCGGGTGAGTTGGTGCTTGTGGGGAGGCGTGGGGTGCCTCTTGGCACGTGGGAACGGGTCACAGCACCTCTTCTTACAGGACTTAAGGGTGCTGGCCCCGTTTTATACGACATGTTACAACGGCTCCTGCTTCTTCTTAAAGGGCTGCGAATATGCAGAGGGATTGTCGGCATTTTAAACGAAAAATAAGCAGATGGAGATTGAAGCAAGGCACTCAGATTTCCTATCGGAGTGCTAAGTTAGTGTTGAGAACGCCATTACTGATCTGTTTGGGGCTGCCACAGGAAGATTTTTATTCAGCTAGTCAGAAACTTGGCAGTGGTGGGGCCTCACCTCGAGGGCTGGGTTCAGTTCTGGGCCCCTCGCCACAAGAAGGACATTGAGTTGCCACCAAGCTGGTGAGGGGTCTGGAGAAGAAGTCCTACGAGGAGAGGCTGAGGGAACTGGGCATGTTTAGTTTGGAGCAGAGGAGGCTGAGGGGAGACCTCCTTGCCCTCTCCAGCTCCCTGAAAGGAGGGTGTAGAGAGGTGGGGGTTGGCCTCTTCTCCCAAGGGAATAATGCCAGGAGCAGAGGAAATGGTGTGAAGTTGGGGCAGAGGAGGTTTAGGTTAGATCTTGGGAAGACTGACTTCCCTGAGAGGGTGGTCAGGCAGTGGAAGGGCCTGCCCAGGGAGGTGGTGGAGTCACCATCCCTGGAGGTATTTCAGAAATGTGTAGACGTGGCACTTCAGGGCATGCTCTAGTGCCCGGGATTGTGGGAATCTTTTGTATATGTGTGTGTGGTTGGACTCGGTGATCTCAGAGGTCCTTTCCAACCATTCATATGCTGTGAAATGACATGTTTTGTGTGCTACAGAGACGAGGTTGCAGCCCATGTGCTCTGGGTGAGCTCACTTAGTTTCATGGAGCAGGGGATGCCATGCCTCAGTGCTGGGGCAGAGAGAGGGCTTCCTTCTTGGCATCACAGGTGGGATGAGCACAGGGGCTGAGCCCTGGCAGGATGCTTATGACTGATGGAGCTGGGGCCTGTGCTACTGCTGGTCTGGATGTGGAAATGGGAACAGGCTGCAGCTGAGCTTGGGAAAGGAAGGGTCTGGGGTGGAGAGTGCCACAGAGGAGTGTTGCTATTGAGGAGGTTCCAGGGGACGCTGCCTTGTGTAGTTACAACCATCAAGCCTGCTCCTCAGGCAGCGTAAATGTAACCAAAGAGCCTGTTGAACTTGGGGAGAGTGACATGTTTGTATAATTCTGTATTTTTTTGTAATGGAATATTGCTATAACAAACTTTTGAAGATGTAGCAGCAGTTGGAACTTGCAAATGGGTGCTCCTACAACAAATGGTGGAACTACAAATGTGTAGCAGCTTGGTCACTGCTCTCTTACTCTGATAAATCACATAACTCTCAGTGCTTCGTGTGTTTTGTTGCCCAACATAACAGCAGCAGGATAGGCTGTCCTCACCTCATGGTGTGATTGCAGTCTGCTAATACAGTGTTCACGGGACAATAACCTCTGACTGATGATGGCTTTTATTTAAAATGCCAGTAAAAATATTAGAGAGGTTTGTTCTGAGGACTTTACAGTTTTCTTACATTAAAATGTAGGATTGGGAACATGTCTTTAAGAAGGAAACTAACTGCAGTTCTTCTCACTCAGGGAAACGAGGAGAGTATGGCAACCTGAACGCAGTCAGAAATAATGCCCAGAAACACAGCTACAAATTCCCTTGTGACAGTGTTTTACCACGAATGTAGACCTATTTAAGCTAGTTGTCTTTTGACCTGTAGTGCTGCTCAGTTATTTTATGCTGTGGCTTGCTGTTGTACTGCAGATGCACTGCTCGGGCCTGGCGTGGCACCCTGATGTTGCCACCCAGATGGTTTTGGCCTCGGAGGACGACAGGCTGCCTGTGATTCAGATGTGGGACCTGAGATTTGCCTCCTCCCCGCTTCGTGTTCTAGAAAGCCACACGAGGTAGGAGCCTTACCTGGCCTGCTGCTCCGTGGTGTTTGCACTGTTGGTGACCGCGTACCGGTTTGCACATCTCACTTCTCACACAGTTTCCTTTGAAGACTCACTTAATTGGAAGCAGTGATTCCAGCAGCAGGCAGTATTATATGCTGGCTTGCTGACTACCAAATCCTGTGTACCTCATCACACCCTCACACATGGACATGCACAGTCCCTCTACCCCTCAGTCCCCTAAATGCCTTAAGTCTGGGTACAAGGAAAGATTTTGTTAATTTTTTATCCTCCCCCTCAGTTGTTAGCGAAACTTTCCTTATTGCCCAAACCCAATGCTTGATTTAAGGAAAGAGAAAAGCATTAAGTCTGTGTTGGTGGCTTCTACCAAAACTGCTGCCAGTTTTGCTGAATTGAATCTCCTGCTAATGAAAAGAAGCTGACAAACTTTGTAGTCACTGACCTTACCTGCAGGTTTGCACACTGTATGTTATGATACTGCAGGCAAACAAACCATTTTATTACATTGGTATCAAGATTCTCCCACACGGCTATGTGTTTAATTTGCAGATGCTTCTTCATGCAGAAAACAGAAAGCATCTATTTCAATAAATAAAGTGCTGCTAACGTTGCAAAATTTCTCCTCTTGTTAGAGGAAGGAGTGGGGAGGGCATTTTCAGATGGAATGCTCAGCTAACATAGAAACTCCACTTAAAAATATGCTTTATTTATCACAATTTGGGGTTCACATTAAGCTTTTTTTGGTTGTGACTTTTCCTGCAGGGGTATATTGGCCATTGCTTGGAGTATGGTGGATTCAGAGCTGCTGCTTAGCTGTGGAAAGGATGCTAAAATTCTCTGCTCCAACCCTAACACGGGCGAGGTATTGTACACACACTATTTAAAGTCTGGTCAGAGGTGGCACAGTGGCATATGCAAAGCAGGTGTTGATGTGCTTGCATTCCTAGGAACGATGCTTCTGTGGGAGATCTCTCTCTATCCTGGGTACTTATATTTGGTATATGTGCCTTCTGAGCTTGTTCTGGTGGTACAGGATTCACACAATCACAGAATGCTATGGGGTTGGAAGGGACCTCTGGAGGTCCAAGCCCCTGCCAAAGCAGGTCCACCCAGAGCAGGTCCCACAGGAACGTGTCCAGGTGGGTTTGGAATGTCTCCAGAGAAGGAGACTCCACCACCTCCCTGGGCAGCCTCTGCCAGGGCTCTGCCACCCTCACAGCAAACAAGTTCCTCCTCATCTTTAGATGGAACTTCTTCTAGTCAAGTTTGTGCCCATTTCCTCTTGTCCTGTCCCTGGGCACCACTGAAAAAAGACCAGCCTCATCCTCTTGACACCCTCCCTTGAAATATTTCTAAGCATTGATCAGATCCCCCCTCAGCCTTCTCTTCTGCAGACTAAAAAGACCCAAGTCTCTCAGCCTCTCCTCACATGAGAGATGGTCCAGGCCCCTCATCATCTTTGTAGCCCTCTGCTGTCCCCTCTCCAGCAGTTTCCTGTCCTTCTGGAACTGGGGAGCCCAGAACTGGACCCAGTGCTCCAGATGGGGCCTCCCCAGGGCAGGGCAGAGCAGAGGGGCAGGATGACCTCCCTCCACCTGCTGGTCACACTCTTCCTGATGCCCCCCAGGATGCCCTTGGCCTTCTTGGCCACAAGGGCCCATTGCTGGCTCATGGGCATCCTGTTGTCCACCAGGACTCCCAGGTCTTTCTCCTCAGAGGTGCTCTCCAGCAGGTCAGCCCTACCTTCCTAGTATTGTTGATATTATGCGTTTGTCCTTCCTACTTCTATTAAGTTCTAAGGTCCCTGCTCATTATAAGGGATGGAAATGTCCCCATTTAAACTGTTTGCTTCCTGCTCTTTGGGTTTGGCCCAATGTGGCTGGATTACTGTTGAAATTGCCCTTTTCCTTCTGTGAGAAGGAACTTTAGAACTTTTATCCGGACCAAAGGGATTTTGTAGGTTACTACATTAGTGGCAGATCAGTGAGGGCCACTGGAATGTGTTCCCACCCTGCCCTTTTTGGGCCTGGGCATACCTTTCTAAGGGACTGCAAATCTTTTTTTTTAGGTAACTTGAGTGTTTGCCCTTAGACCAGCAGAAAGATTTCAGGCACACTGGAGGGCTTCTTGCCTGCAGTGGGCAATAATGCTGGAGGAGAGAGTGAGAAGTGCTTCTAAAATTCAGACATTGGACCAAAAATGCAAAAGCTGTGGGGTGGTAAATGGGTCACCTGAGCTGGATTCTGTGCGGGTAGGAAGCCTTTACATGTGGATGAATTATACTACGTGTTTTTATTAGAAATAAAAAACAATTGCCTGGAAGACAGTGAGGCAGTTAGCATCCTCCTCTTTAACTTTCTCCTACTTCATGGTTAAATATCTGCTGCAGTGGTGGGCTTGTCCGCTCCAGGGCAGGAGAGGCTGTCTACCCAGAGGGTGGGTTTTAACTTTTCCAATTTTCCTGTGAACTCACACTTAATTTGGAGCCTGGATGTGTCTCCACGTAGTGTGCAGAGATACCCAGATTAGCTCTGGATGAGCTAGCCTGAATATCAGCAGCAGATCACAGCTTGCAGTGGGATAGCACAGACATACCCTGCCTGCATGGTTTGTCCTGTGGGGATTAAACAGAAGATTTGATGGCAGGAGAAGGAAACTGAGCAGTGCTGTGTGATAGTCTCCTGTTTGGTGATTGTCAGTTTGCCCACTCTTGGCATTTATGGTGACATGGAGGCTGCTGGGGAGCAAGAAAAGCAGACCAGTCTCAGGGCAGACAGGGAAATGGTTTGCTGTTGGACCTGGTGCTTCATAAAAGCCCTAATTTGTTGGACTTGATTTGCTGCCCAGGTGTTGTACGAGATGCCCACGAACACGCAGTGGTGCTTTGATATCCAGTGGTGCCCCAGGAACCCTGCTGTCTTGTCTGCGGCTTCGTTTGACGGGCGGATCAGCGTTTACTCCATCATGGGAGGCAGCGTGGATGGCTTGAGGCAGAAGCAAGTTGACCAGGTATTGAGAAATATTCAGCTAAGAATATGGACAGAAAGATGGGGAAAGAAACGTGGGCTCGTGGGGAAGTCACCAGCCCTGCTTGCAGGAGTACCAAGCCAGGACAAATCAATGCTTATGTGTAGTTTATTGGAGATATGTCACTTTTGGTTTTTCTCCCCCCTCCCCCTTTTGTTATTGAAGCTTTCATCATCTTTTGGGAACCTCGATCCATTTGGGACAGGACAGCCCCTCCCGCCCCTGCAGCTTCCCCAGCAG
>JAHREE010000546.1:138694-161831 GCA_033628505.1 Tringa tobata | reverse complement strand
TTTAGGTGGAACTTCTTCTATTCAAGTTTGTGCCCATTTCCTCTTGTCCTGTCCCTGGGCATCACTGAAAAAAGACCAGCCCCATCCTCCTGAGACCCTCCCTTGAAGTATTTCTAAGCATTGATCAGATCCCCCCTCAGCCTTCTCTTCTCCAGACTGAAAAGACCCAAGTCCCTCAGCCTCTCCTCGCAAGGGAGATGCTCCAGACCCCTCATCATCTTTGTAGCCCTCTGCTGTCCCCTCTCCAGCAGTTCCCTGTCCTTCTGGAACTGGGGAGCCCACAACTGGACCCAGTGCTCCAAATGGGGCCTCCCCAGGGCAGGGCAGAGCAGAGGGGCAGGATGACCTCCCTCCACCTGCTGGTCACACTCTTCCTGATGCCCCCCAGGATGCCCTTGGCCTTCTTGGCCACAAGGGCCCATTGCTGGCTCATGGGCATCCTGTTGTCCATTGGGACTCCCAGGTCTTTCTCCTCAGAGCTGCTCTCCAGCAGGTGAGAGCAAATTTCTGTGATTTGCAGTCTGGTTCTGGCTTCTGTTGGTGGGAAGTTGGCTGCAGTGCAAAGTATTTATTCTTTTGCTGTTTTTTATTTTATTGCATCTTCTCTCTGCTGAAGGTTCCTGCAGAATCAGATGACTCTCTACCAAATGAGGGGGATGAAGGCCAGGCTACAGAGGAGCAGCTCTTGAGAGAGGTATCTGTTCCCCTCTAGACTAACCTTGTTGACCTCCTGTGTGTTTATTACTCCTACGAGCATTTTATTTTATTGGGTTTTCCTAGTGCTGAGGACATAAGGAAACACAAGAAATAATTTAGAATGAATAAAATGTGGTCTCTTATTAACTTGCTTGAGACGTTTCTCATTGGCCTCAGATGTTACGTGAATAGATTTTGGAGGCAATGAAGAATGTGCTCGTTTTGTAACAATCCAGTTGGCACCAGACTCAAGGACTTTATTCTGCCATAGTTCTCACTCTGACGTTTCCCTAACACAGAGTAAATGATCTCATTACTTTGTTCCCTCTCTCTGGTTGATTAATACCAAGCTGTCAGCTTATTACTGCCCTGTTTTTAGGTATAACCTTTTGCAGAGATGCAGCTGTGGTGCTGGAGGAGAGGGGGAATAGTCCTTCTCTGCCTTGTTCTCACTGACGTGACAGTGCCATCCATCTCCTTTGCCCCTGAGCAGCGAGCACCAGGGCTTTGGTAGCTAGCTGACTTCTGATCTCCTGTTCCAACAGGTTTTATCACAGGCAGCTTGTGCTCTACCACGTCTGCCTTTAGGATCCTGCAGCTTTTGTTTGTTTCTGTCCATTTGAGCAGTGTTGTTTTCAGCCCTGTGGTTTAAATTATGGGGACAGGTCTGTAATTAGAACTAAGGACCCAGCCTCTGCCATGTGAGGTTATAGCACTGGAAATACGGGTATCGCTGTGGGAACAGGCCAGCTTCATTCTCTTTTGGCCCAAAACTACTACCTGTGCTCAAACCTGTGCGTGGTGCCTCTCTACAGTTGTCTGTGAAGATGAGGATGGTGGTTTATGGCTCACGCACGCCAGAGTGGTGCAGGTGTTGACTCCATGTGACAGCTTGTTAAAGACACCAAAATGGGGTGCTCTCCTTAGGTTAGGTGCTTGATTGCTTGTTAATTCATTAGATACTGTAGTGGCAGGCGTAAGGGTTTTGCAGTGTGCAGTCATGAAGATATTAGAAGTCTCATAACAAATGTCTCTTCTGGGAGAGGATTCACAACCAGACACCTACCAGCATGGCTGGTAAATATTTGTGAGGTTGGGCTGATGAGGCAATAGGGAGTGCTGTCACTGGATGTCACATGAAGTGACTGGATGGGCACATTATTCCTGTGATAGCCACACGTTCTCAGCTGATACCAAGCACACAATATCTGACAGCAAAGTCATTTTCCAAGCACTGCCTCCTTTCACGAGCCAAGCGTAAAGCTTGTTTCAGACTTACCTCCCCAATCCTGAATGCGTGTTCTTGGTTGACTGCCTGCGTGTTCTTCACCCTCTGTAGTGCAGTTTTGCTGATCAACATGTAAGCACGATGTCCTCAGCAGGCTCTGGAACTCCCACTGCATGTCCTACTGCTCTGGCTTATAACAGAGAAGGCGGTTTGTGGGACAATTTCTGCCCTCTTCGTAGGCTGTGCTCTGAAAAATGATGGTGGAGAGAGACTTCCCTCTTGTTTTGTTTTTTTTCTTTATTATCAAAAGGTTTTGTTTGAAATCCCAAAATTCAAGTTCTTGCAGGAAATGCTCTCTATCTTAATTACTGAGAGTTTTTTTATAAAAAAGCAGCTTCTGTCTGCTCAGCATTCCTATGCTGAGAGCAAAGCGCTTAAGTCTGTGTGGACAACGTTGGACTTCTGTGTTTGAAGTTAAGCCTGTGTTCATGTCTTTTGTGTAATTAAAACTATGGTATATGCCTGATGCAGAGTGTTTCAAGGAGGAGCTGAAAGTCTAAGGAGAGCAAAGTGAAACCTAGGTAGCGTTATGCAGACTGTTCTTGGTAGGGGTTGAAGTTGAAAGAGGAGGGAAGGGAGAGGGTTTCTGATTTTTGTGGTTGTGGCTGCCGTTTTGCTTTGACTTTTGCTTTTGTTTCAACTTTGCTTTGTCAGTACCGTATCCGTGTCAGTACCCGGGATCCAGCTGTCTGGTTGCTGGTACTTGTGATCTCCAGGTCTGCACCCTTGTGCTTGCATAAGCCTCCTCTGATGATTAGAAATCTGGGGCTTCTGGTGCTTGTTCCCCTTGGACTCCGTTTTAAAATATGGTCTACTCTGATCTCTCAAAACACTGATTCCATAACGGTGTGTTTATGTGCACTGGAGGTCCTCGGATAAGCCCAGGCCTTTCTCAGTTTGCTTAGGAGGTGACATTGTGCAGGCACCAGGGGAAGTTGATTATTCTGTGCTGAAACAGCGTTCTAACAAACAACACGGAAGCTTTTCCCTTCTAAGTCAATAATCTCTTGGGCAAGTGATAGTCTGAAGGTCTGTCTTTAACTTATCATGCAAGAGCCATATTTTTTGAAAATGCCTGTGTATATCCTAAGTTCTTACATAATTTCATACGCTTTTCCTTTCTCTTAGAGGGTGAAGGACCATAAACAAAAACCTGAAGATTTGGGATCTGCAAAGAAGACATTTAACATCTCTGTTAGTGGAGGTAAAAAAAAAACCCCAAACCCTTGATATTGATTTCATTGGCTGTACTAATATTTATAAATACTGCTGTTGATACCGGTGTTCCAGTGAGAAGGCAATTTCTGCACAGGTTGTGAAGGATTGTCACGACTTGCCTCTAACTCCATTCATTTCACAGCAGTCCCAAGGCACTTGAAAATGCAGATTATTTTTTTTTTTTAGGGAAGGAAAGGTATACAGCACTCATACCCCCATTACTGAAATGCAGCTACTCGGAACGATTTCTGATATAAAAGAACACACACTTGATCAGGCTTGAAGTGCTAACGTTGCTGATTGTGCATAAACTCCTAGGGGATCTTGAATAACACAGAAGCCATTGGCTCCTGTCTAGGTTTGACTTTATTTCTGGCACTGTATGCAGAGCAGTTGTTTCAGAGGTGGTTGGACCTCTAGCATCTTGCTCTGCAGCAAGGTAGGTGATGCTTGACAGCACCTCACCTGATGTGTAGTGTGTTTGAGACCGGAGATGAACTTGAGCATCCCTGCAAGCACCTGCCTGGAGCTTTGTGTGGTGTCGTACAGTTTGCTGTTGCACGTTTAAGTGACTTTTGTGCCATCGTTTGAAAACACGTTCCTTTCTTGTTGCAGATGTGGACGGTTTGATTACCCAGGCTTTGCTGACGGGCAACTTCGAGAGCGCGGTCGATCTTTGCTTGCACGATAACCGGATGGCTGACGCCGTTATCTTGGCCATCGCAGGTGGACAAGAGCTGCTTTCTAGGACACAGGAAAAGTACTTTGCTAAGACGCAGAGCAAAATTACCAGGGTATGTTTTTTCAATTAAGAAACAACATGCACGTAGGACTTTGGCAACTCTGTTTTTCACCTTTCAAGTTTTCTTGCCATTTCATAGGTTTATTTCTGTGAGAAGCTAGTAAATATTCAGATCATCCACAAGTTCTCAGGGCAGAAGGATTTCTGTTCTTTTTTTAATGCATTGATAAGGAGAGAAGAGGCACACTACCTGGGTATCAGTACAGAAAAGAGTATTCTTTACCTTGTCTCCAGTGTCTGAGTTGCAGATATACTAGTAGATTCTTACTGATAAAGATAAATACCTTAAGCAGCACACATTTCAGCCTGTTATCTTGTCACATTTTTCAAGATTTGCACGTGACCCATGCTCAGTACCAGCAGGATTATGTTGATTTCTGCCTGTGATGAATCTTAACAGATTTTGCTTATGCTTCATCTCACTGCGTTCACAGAAGACAGCTAAGTATGCCCAGGGTAGATCAGTTGCCCTTTGTCTAGGAGACAGTGTGTTATGGCCAGCTGGATTTTATTCTTGTCAGCTTTTTGCAATGCTGGGGATTACTGATCCGGCTCGTTCAAATCTTTCTTTACTACTGTTGTGAGAAAGCAGCAACTCAGGTCAGGAGAAATGGTCTTAATAGAGCACAGGACAATTGGTTTGGCAAGTATTCCCGCTTTTAGAGGAGGGGAGAAAGTTGCTCCTGGTGACTTTTTAACAGTCCATTGTCAAAGAATGGTTTTATACAGGATTGGGAGGCAGCCTATGAAATGGGCAGATGCTTAAATGCTTCCCTAGGGCAGGGCTGAAGGCCACAGAGCACAGTCCCTTGGGGAGTTAGAGCACAGAGCACCACAGGCTGGGGTCTGTAAGTGAGATTTTACCGGTCGTGTCCTGCGATCCAGTTTGAGATGGGAAGAATTTGCAGTTCTAGTAGTGGACGAGGGAAAAGAGAAAAATCTCACCTATTAAGACTGCAGGATTTCTTCCCCAGCTCCTTTCCTGCCTCTGACCTAAGCAGAGGAAGGAGAATTTTGTAGTGCATGAGAAATTTCTTCACTGTGTAGTTCATCCTTTGGGAAAAGGTATTTTTATGGAAAGCTGACTGGTTATCTGTGCTTGTGCTAACAAGCGAGTGTTGACCTTGCAGTTAGAACCTTGAGTTTGTTGTTCAGGTGTGGTTTTTTTCTGCAGTTGTCCCAAAGTGCACAATTACTGCTTGTTCAGCTGTTTCTGAGCTTGAAGTCTTGGCATTACAAGGGCTTTGTTCGCTAAGTAGCAGCACAGCTGCCAAGCCTGTCTTTTGCCTAAAGCAAAATAACTGGAGGCAGAGTTTGAGATAGATAGGAGAAACTGGGATTTTTGTTCTGAGGGCTTACGGACAGGCAGCCCCGGGTGTGTGGGTGCAGGGCAGGGATGCTGCTCGGGTTGATATTGCTGCCAGCTCCTTTGGGCAGCCTTTTCAACTGTCCATCCCTGGTCAGCCTGAGACCAAGAGCTGTTGAATTTGCAGTGGAGTATCTGCCCATGACCCTGGATATGGGGGTGGGGGGAGAGGATGAGATGAGTACACTTGAATTGATACAAATTATACTGTATCCTAAAAAGACAAAACAAAGGAAATCCTACCAAGATCTTAACTGTGATGTCTCTCTCCTTCTGGTCTAGCTCATCACTGCAGTGGTAACAAAGAACTGGAAAGAGATTGTGCAGTCCTGTGATCTGCAGAACTGGAGAGAGGCTCTGGCTGCTGTGCTCACTTATGCCAGGCCAGATGAATTTGCAGCCCTTTGCGGTAAGGACACTTTAAAGGCTGGATGTCACTTATTCCACTCGTAGCAAAACTGCCCTTTGCCCTTGGTTGTTTTCCTTCCAGTAAATTAATGCCTCACCAGCTTCTTTGGTGGATGATATAGTTCTTCAGTCCTGCTGCAGAGGAGGAGAGGAACCTTTAGGGTGCTGTGCATTCCCAGTATGTTCCCTGATTTTGGCCAGAGACCAACAGCTGTGCACTAAACAGGCATTTCCAGATGGGTGATGCCGATGTGTCTCAGCCAAGGGACCAGTGTCTTGGAGTGTTTGTGCATGGGACACAAGTGGAAACAAAACTGGGAGGGGTGGTGGGCACACCAGAAGGCTATGCTGCCATCCAGAGAGACCTGGACAGGCTGGAGAGTTGGGCAGAGAGGAACCTGATGAACTTCAACAAGGGCAAGTGTAGGGTGCTGCACCTGGGGAGGAATAACCCCCTGCACCAGCACAGGTTGGGGGTGACCTGCTGGAGAGCAGCTCTGAGGAGAAAGACCTGGCAGTCCTGGTGGACAACAGGATGCCCATGAGCCAGCAATGGGCCCTTGTGGCCAAGAAGGCCAAGGGCATCCTGGGGGTCATCAGGAAGAGTGTGACCAGCAGGTGGAGGGAGGTCATCCTGCCCCTCTGCTCAGCCCTGGGGAGGTCCCATCTGGAGCACTGGGTCCAGTTGTGGGCTCCCCAGTTCCAGAAGGACAGGGAACTGCTGGAGAGGGTGGTGCCCAGGGACAGGACAAGAGGAAATGGGCACAAACTTGAGTATAAGAAGTTCCATCTAAAGATGAGGAGGAACTTGTTTGCTGTGAGGGTGGCAGAGCCCTGGCAGAGGCTGCCCAGGGAGGTGGTGGAGTCTCCTTCTCTGGAGACATTCCAAACCCGCCTGGATACGTTCCTGTGGGACCTGCTTTGGCAGGGGGTTGGACTAGATGATCTCCAGAGGTCCCTTCCAACCCCATACGATTCTGTGATACATTTCAGAGAAGCACTTTTACTCTTCTTTCCCAAGAGCAATTTTGACTTCTTGGAAGGAGTCTTCTTTCATGGCAGTGAGCGTGCCAGCCCTCATGTGTGCTGCATGGCAGACAGCTGCCTGGGTTTAACCCCCAGGGAAGTTATATTGCCAATAGCTGTGTGCCCCGCAGATGCCAGCCACGATGTCTAGGGAGCTGTAGGACTCACTTCAGCACACGTTGGCCTGGAGCAGTATCACGACTTTGGTGCTCACAGTTCCTTGGCTGGTTGCACACTCGTGTCTCGCTCCTGAAATGAAGGATGGCAAAAAGTGGGTGGTGGAAGAAAGAATGGAACCGTGGCCTCTTGTCCTCTGTCGTGTCGGCGGATGGACTGTGCCCTGTGATGTGTCTCAGATTTGCAGGCATTTGACAAGTCCTTGCTGCCGTGATATTAACTGCCTCTGAAGTACCCCGGGCTCCCATGAAATAATCTCTGCTGGACACTGGAGTGTGTCTTTACTGATGGAGCCCAGGGGCAATATCCCTTCTCCCTGTGTTGAACAGAGACACAACAGATGTTGCGGGCTTCCCCAGCCTTGGCAGCGATGGAGGGATCATCTAAGTGATTTACCAGCATCTTTGTTCGTGTTTTTTCCCAGATCTCCTGGGTAACAGGCTGGAGAGCGAGGGGGACAGCCTTCTGCAGACACAGGCTTGTCTCTGTTACATTTGTGCCGGCAATGTAGAAAAACTCGTTGCTTGTTGGACCAAAGCTCAGGATGGAAACAACCCCTTGTCCCTCCAGGTTGGTAATTCTGTTAAGAAAAATGTTAGAAGTAGCAGACTGCAATTATTTGGTGCTTAAATCAAATGATCACCCTAGAGCTTTGATGCCATCTGATAGCTGCACGTACCTCAGGATGCAAGCCTTTTCCTTCTGGAATGGCTGGTTTTTGTAGAAATAACATATAAATATGATATTGGAAAGTGTTTTGTGAAGCATGGTGGCCCTCGTGGCTGCTCGGTTCTTTGGGTAGTTGTTCTAATATGCCTAATATGTAAAAAGGTAGTGTTTTGGTAAGGAAGGGGCTTTGAGTGCTTGCATCTTTTACAGTGGGGGAATACTCAAGATGGTTTTGGAAGAGATGGCTTGGATGTTCAGGGGAAACAATTTAATAAATTAGATTTAAATCTGGAAACTGTAGGAAGGCTGTCATAAGAGTTTTCTCTAGGGGATTGCACGTACAGGGTTTGGTTTCCAGCAGTGAAATATATGGCATATAGCAAATACCTTGAGGGAATAGGATTGATGACAGTGAGATGAAGCAATTATGAAATAATTTATTTTATAGTATGATCTTAGTTTCTTCCATCTGTTCAGGGCCTTTGAAGGACCAGTTTTAGAAAGAACTTAAATAAAGAGATGCTATGAGTTTCTGATTAGTTAATTGAAGGAACTGGAATATGTGGGAATTTTGCTTTGCATAGTTAACTCTCTCCAGTTTTGAATTATCAAAATTACTTTCCAGTGTCTTGATTGTGAGGGCTTTATTTACAGATTTACCTTCAGGTTGAAATTGCATTGCTTTGCTCTCTCAGAGACTGAAATTATTGGAGTCATAATTAGTCTGCTTATTTACTATGATGGGAAATTGCTGAAATTCATAGAAGTTGTTGGTTATCTTTTATTTTTAAATGCCTTTTTTGAAGTGCTGATTTGTTGGGAAAAACAGAAATCTATTCTTGAACAGTCAGTAAACAGTCCTTATTAGTGATGTAGGTGGGATGTTCTCACTAAATCTCTTACAAGATCTTTTTTTAAAGAGGATTTCATCTCAATATTGTCAAATGAATATTTGTTGTATCTTCCAATATAATACAGTGAGAGTAAGAAAAACATGAGAAAACTGACCAGAAAATGTTCCTGTAACTTATCACTAGGAGGAGACCCAAGGCCAGGTCTGATATTTGGGGATGTGCAAGGAATGCAAGACATGGAATATTCCTGGCGAGTATCAGGAAAACTGCGTTTGCAGTAACAACCAGAAAACCATGGACAACTCTCCCAAGTTAGATACTTTTGATTAAGGTGGTTAATCACCGAATTGCTAAAATGCTGCAGACAGATGTGGGGCATCCCAGCACTCTCATGGCTCTGGCCAGATGTTTTTATGGAAGCATATTCTTGGGGTGGACATGCTCAGTGCTGACAGGGCTTTGAAATCCTGTTTAATAAAAGGCAGTTCTTTTGGCTTTGAACTCTACCCGATGCCCTGCTGGCTCTGCTGTTAGAAGCCACTTGGTGCGCAATGCTGGTTGCTCTTTTATTGTCTCAAGTGCTAGAGAAGTCGTGCCTTCGGTGCAGCTGTAACTCTTCAGGAAACTTTCACTTGGCTTGGGCTTTCCTTTGGGTGACAGGGGTTCTGCAGGGCTGGCCTGAGGATCCATGACAGTCACTAGCCAGGGCCTACTTCATCCTGTTGTGAAGGGTGCTGCACCTGGGGAGGAGTAACCCCCTGCACCATCACAGGCTGGGGGTGACCTGCTGGAGAGCAGGTCTGAGGAGAAAGACCTGGGAGTCCTGGTGGACAACAGGGTGTCAAGAGGCTGGGGCCGTTGTTTTTTCAGTGGTGCCCAGGGACAGGACAAAAGGAAATGGGCACAAACTTGGATGTAAGAAGTTCCAGCTAAAGATGAGGATGAACTTGTTTGCTGTGAGGGTGGCAGAGCCCTGGCAGAGGCTGCCCAGGGAGGTGGTGGAGTCTCCTTCTCTGGAGACATTCCAAACCCACCTGGACACGTTCCTGTGGGACCTGCTGTGGGTGGCCCTGTTTTGGCAGGGGGTTGGACTAGATGTTCTCCAGAGGTCCCTTCCAACCCCATAGCATTCTGTGATTCTCATTTGTGGTTATTTTTTTCCTGATCTTCCAGGATTTAATAGAGAAAGTCGTAATCCTGTGCAAAGCCGTGCAGCTCACCCAGGCTGTGGACCCCAACGCCGTGGGGGCCCTTTTGGCTGAGAAGATGAGCCAGTATGCCAACCTCCTGGCTGCCCAGGGCAGTATTGCTGCAGCTTTGACCTTCCTCCCTGCAAACACCAACCAGGTACGGGGCCTTCAGGGTTTTTTTTACTCCCTGTTTCTGTGTGAACAGGTGTACTTCAAGCAAAGGTCTCTGCATGGAGCAGGACTGCTGTTTGAAATGCACCTGAGGGTGTGACAGGCTGTTTCCCCTCTCGCCGAGCTGGCCAGATGGACACCACCTTGTTCTTTTCCCTCTTCATTTGACGCTGGTGTCCTTGCAGCCAGTGGCTGTCAAAGGGGGAATTGTCCCTCCTCCAAGCCAGTCGCAGTCAAACATGTGTCTTTATGCTTGGTTGGTTACATTCTTGTGACTTCTCGTCCTTTGATCAGCTGGTTGTTGTAGACAGGCTGGCAGCCCGGAACAGGAGGCATGGACACGGAAGGCATTTCCATTGACCTCCACGTCTCATGTAAAAAACAAAAGATTTAATCAACTAAAGCAGAGCAGGCTTCCGAGAGAGCGCTCACCAGCGTGTGGCCACTCAGCCTGGCAGGCAGTGGAGCTCATCTTCCTTCACTGTCCTTTTTCTGCTTGCAGCCAAACATCATGCTGTTACGTGACAGGCTTTGCCGAGCCCAAGGGGACCTCCCGGTGGGACAGGAGACCTTCAAGGCACCGCACGAGAGACAGCCCCTGCCCAAAGGACGAGCTGGCCCTGCGGCTGGACAGTTGCAAGGGCCCCAGGCTCCAGCCCAGCAGTATTACCAACAGGTAAATGGTTTGGGCAGTCAGGGAGGGAGATGGTGCTTGAGTTCTGGAGAGTGATGGGTAGAGGATTATTATTTTTTTATTTTTTTTTGCCTTTTCTCTTGACCTGAGCCTGCTCTGTATGACACACCTTTACCAAGAGCCTCGGAGTAAAAGGCGTTGGTGCTGCTTTTCAATCAGTACAGATGCCTCCTTTGCTCCTCATCTGGAAACGTCCATTAAACACCTTGTTAGTAGCCTGATTTTGAAGATTAGATATTTTTCCCCTCCTCGTTTGAAAATGTGCTGCGGTGCCAAGAACCGACTGTGTGGGAGAGCACCACAGGATTCTTCTCTGTGTCCCTGATGCTGTCCCGTTCCAGCAGGCCTTGGGTCTTGCTTGTGCTGCTCACCAGCTTCTTCTGGGGGCTGCTTGTTCCCAGCTCTGATGTTGGCTGCAGAAGTTGCTGGGCAGTGACACTAGCAAACGGAGGGCATGTTTCAGCAGTTGTGGGTACAGCCTTCTGTGAAGACACCTTCCCAGCTGGGTGTAAGGGGGCACAGGCAGGGAGTGAGACAGGAGCAGGGTGGCAGGTCTGAGCTGAGAGCAAGCTGTGGGAGAAGAAAGACACGGTGAGTATGGGACTAATAAGGGACCCTGGGGGCTGTGCAGGGAGGAAGAGGAGAAATGGGGGAGGCAAATGCCTGGTTTTATCTTTAGCCTGAGGACAACAGACCTCATCAGAACCGTGTTTGCTATCACCGGCGTGTGATGTGGTGGGCGGCCCTAGCTGTGCATACTTAAAGCATGCTTAAAGAGCATTACCAAGTCCCTAATCCACACAGCCCTTGTGCTGGAGCTCTTCTGACCCTGTTCTACCCAGGGGCTCTGGGCTGGGCTTCTCTGCCGGGAGAACGGAGGCAGGAAGGAAGAAGGGCTGACAACTGGGTGGGGGGAGTTGGGCTTTGCTTTCTCCTTCTTGATGGCCACAACTGTGCGAGTCTTCACCTTCTACTCCAGGGTGTTACTGAGGTAGATGTCAGAAGTGACAAAGCCTTCATCCTTTTTGTACAAGATTATCTTGCTAAAGCCGTTGTATATGATTTTAAACGCATCGCTGTCAGTAATTAACTCTGTAATTCTTTCCTGTCTCTTCTGACCTTCCCTCTTGTAACCAATGAGTTGACTCGAGAAGCAATCCTGCCTATTTCCCGTTTGGCTGTGGGGAAAACCAGCAGATGTCATCTAGATGGCATGACCTTAGCCATGCTTTTTTAATCCAGAGTTTCCACTTTCTGTGACAGTTTCAGGAATGCCTCCAGCTATTATTTAAGCGAGCCCTTGCTCGTTAATACGAGGCTGGGTGTCTCACAACCCCACGAACACACTGCGAATGACCTGCTGTGTTCTTGGCTTTCCAGGGAGCTCATGCTCAGCAGGAAGGACTCAAAGGGGACAGGTACCATGTCAGAGAGGTCCCCAACGGTACGCCGATGAACCAGAAAGAAATGACATATTTGAGTCTTAGGATACTTGTTTTGTTTGACTTCCTTTTAAGAAAGTGCATACATAGGTGTTGTGGTTTAACCCCAGCCAGCCACTGAGCACCAGGAAGCTGCTCACTCACCATCCCCCTGGTGGGGTGGGGGAGAGAATCACAAGAGTCAATGTGAGAAAACTCATGGGCTGGGATAAATCCAGTTTAATAGGTAAAGCAAAAGCCACGCACGTAAGCACAGCAAAACAAGCAATTAATTCACTGCCTCCCATTGGCAGGTGGGTGTTCAGCCATCTCCAGGACAGCAGGGCTCCATCATGTGTACTGGCTACTTGGGAAGACAAAGCACTATCACTCCTAACATCTCCTACTTACTACTTCTTCCCTGAGCTTTGTATGCTGAGAGTGATGTTGTAGGGCAAGGAAAGTCCCTTTGGTCACTTGGGGTCAGCTCTCCTGCCTTTTGTCTCCTCCCAACTTTTTGCTCACTCTTGGCCTACTCGCTGGCTGGGCAACGTGAGGAGCAGAAGAGGCCTTGACTGCTGAGAAGCAACCAAAAACAGTGCACTGCCAAGGCTGTGGGCATCCCAGATCCAAAACATAGCACTACACCACCAGCTGCTAGTGAGAAAGTCAACTCTGAAACCGTGACAGCAAGGCTCGTTCAGGCTTAAGGCAGACTTGGTTTGATTGCTGGCCCAAATGGTAATGTGTACTGAAAACTTGGTTTTCTTTCAGCGTGAGTTTTTGAACCCTCTTTTCATTTGAAAAAAAAAAAAAAAAAAAAAAAAAGAAAAAATCAGGCATGAAAGGGGATGGAAAAGCCTTTTAGATAACTCGGGTGATGAGTTACGCATCCCATCCCTGGGCAGCACACCCTCTCTTTGCTCAGGGATGTTGCAGGCATGGGAGGTTCTTGGTTTCTGCACTGTTAGAAGGTAGTAGTGGTTGTGTGGAACTGAAGGGCTTTGGAATAGCAAAGAAGGGAGATGAAGTAACTGTGGGAGACTGGCTGGGAAGCAATTAGAATTAAGATGTATGTTTGTGCATGGGCAAGAGCTGAATATCCGATTTTAACCTTTTTAAATTCCTCTTGAGCTCAATTTAAACAGACTACTTTTGCGTGAGGCGTATGTTTGACTTTAGTGTGGAACTTCCAGCTGTGCTTAGTGATGCTCAACATCAGGCAGTTAACCTGGGTGGAGCTTCTTCTGCAACAGGAAAAAGCCATGAAAGAGGCAGAGCTGGCTCACTGGCACACGTAACACCGCACTTGCTCCACAGCCTGTTGCAGCTGCATTTCTTCTGTGCTTTGCCTTCACTCTGCAATTCACTTCGGCTCCAGTGCACAGTGATTTTTGCCTATCTTGAATGCACTTTTCTTTCCTCCTCTTAAGATTTTTATGGCTGTGTTAAAAGTGGCAGCATGCAAACGTTTTGTGTTCACTTCTTTGCATCTCGTTTTGTGAAACCCTTTAGACTTTTTTTTATTGGTTTTGTTTTCCATGATTGGTATTTCTTTGTTCAATTCAGGTTAGAATTGCCCCTACTGTCACTACCTGGAGTAACAAAACTCCTACTGCCCTTCCCAGCCATCCTCCTGCAGGCTGTCCCTCTGACACACAGGTATAACCTTCATTATTCCTATCTGAGCCCCTGCTCCACCCTAGGGTGTCCCCTGGTGTAGTCTGTGTGCTTGACACAGCCTGGTATGGATAGGCAAAAGGAGCAGCTTCCACGTGTGCTCCCATTTAGGCCCCCTGTGTCTTGTTACTGGTTTGGTTCTTTTTTTTAACCAGTGCTCAGATGAGTGGCTCTGTGAAGCCTTGAGTGGGACCTCAAGAACCTGGGGACCTGAGCCTCCCCTCCAGCCCCTTGCCCCACACTGGGATATTTAAAGTGTGATGATGTTTTTTGTGGTTTTTTTTTCCCTTTCCCTCTTTCCCATGGAAATTAGAAGCTTCTGAGTTAAGGTTCAAGTTGTCAGTTGAAAGCTGTGGATGGCAGGGTGCTCTCGGACTGCCCGAATAACAGGCAGCTCCGGCAAGGACCTCTTCCTTGTGCAGGAAGGTGTGTGCAGCTGCTGAAGTCCCTGCACGTACAAGTTGTGCTTTCAGTGTTATGCTGGGCACCCTAAGGCACTGGGGTGGTTGGAGGCGTTTGCCCCCATGCTGGTGGCTCTTCCAGGGAACGTGGTTTCAGACCTTGACATGGGAACCGATCGTTTTGTTACCCTTCTGATTCAGCCCTGTGTTCCCCTTGCTGACTAAATCCTAGTGATGTCTCTTTTTCCTGCAATCTTTTTACAGGGAGACAACCCCCCACCTCTCCCAGGCTTCATCATACCAGGTGCTGTTAACCCCAACATGCCGTCGCAGCAAGCCACATCTTCCAATTCCATCATGTACGCGCCAGCCGGGGCCCGACCAACGTACCCTCAGAGTGAGTAGCAGCATATTCCCCCTCTCCTCCCAAGCCAGGTGGGCCAGCCAATGCAGGCCAGCATTTACTTGGGCATAGCCAGTCCTCTCCTTGGGACTGGGAGGGTTCAGACCAAGCAAGTCCCACATTTTGCGGAGGGGAGGGGGGGCAGCGAGAGGAGGAGACTGGAGAGTTGGGCAGAGAGGAACCTGATGAACTTCAACAAGGGCAAGTGTAGGGTGCTGCACCTGGGGAGGAATAACCCCCTGCACCAGCACAGGTTGGGGGTGACCTGCTGGAGAGCACCTCTGAGGAGAAAGACCTGGGAGTCCTGGTGGACAACAGGATGCCCATGAGCCAGCAACGTGCCCTTGTGGCCAAGAAGGCCAAGGGCATCCTGGGGTGCATCAGGAAGAGGGTGACCAGCAGGTGGAGGGAGGTCATCCTGCCCCTCTGCTCTGCCCTGCCCTGGGGAGGCCCCATCTGGAGCACTGGGACCAGTTGTGGGCTCCCCAGTTCCAGAAGGACAGGGAACTGCTGGAGAGGGGACAGCAGAGGGCTACAAAGATGCTGAGGGGTCTGGAGCATCTCTCTGATGAGGAGAGGCTGAGGGACCTGGGTCTGTTTAGTCTGGAGAAGAGGAGGCTGAGGGGGGATCTGATCAATGCTTATAAGTAATTAAAGGGAGGGTGTCAGGAGGATGGGGCCGGTGTTTTTTCAGTGGTGCCCAGGGCCAGGACAAGAGGAAATGGGCACAAACTTGAACGTAAGAAGTTCCAGCTAAAGATGAGGAGGAACTTGTTTGCTGTGAGGGTGGCAGTGCCCTGGCAGAGGCTGCCCAGGGAGGTGGTGGAGTCTCCTTCTCTGGAGACATTCCAAACCCACCTGGACACGTTCCTGTGGGACCTGCTCTGGGTGGCCCTGCTTTGGCAGGGGCTTGGACTAGATGTTCTCCAGAGGTCCCTTCCAGCCCCATAGCATTCTGTGATTCTGAGGAAGCTCCTGGGATGACATCTGAGGAATTGTGATTTCTTGTTGGTGTCCAGACATCAGACACCTTCTGTCAGACACTGTCTCCTCTGCTGAGAAGTGTCTGGCCACAGCTCTTAGACTCACTCCCCAGCTGGCCCTTCCCAAGGGGTCAGAAACCTCTCGGGTGAGTCCTGGAGAAGTAGCACAGGTCTGGCCAAGAGGGACCCAACTCACCTGTGTGCAGCTAGGCCATCCAGTTCTCATTGCGCCTCCGTGAAGATGAGAATGGGGATGAGGAGTCAAGGGCAGGAGCAGAGGTGAGTGAGGAAGAGGGCAGAGCACTGACACACTCCAAGCAGGGGACTAAAAGTACAGGCAGAAGGGAGGAAGGTATGGGCGTAGACGATCAGAAGAAGAGGCAGAGAAGTTAAGCTGCAGAGCCCTCAGTGAGGGCCCTGCTGTTCACTTCCTCAGCCTAGACTTTGTGCAGACCTGGGGCAGGGTTTTCCCTTCCCCGAGAGGCGCCGTGAGGATTGCAGTGCTCCAGAAAGCAGCCACAGCAGCAGTGAGGCTCCATGTGCTGCAGCCTCACCCCAACTGCCCTGGTGGCTCTGGGCAGGGGAGTCCGGGGGACAATCAATGGTCCTTTCTCTGGCTCCCTGCTCCTAGGAGCAGGCTGAAGTTTTGAGCAGTCCTGCAAGTGCAGAGGTGTGGAAGACAGGATTTGGCTAGACAGGTAAGAGGTTTGAGGGTGAAGGGGGAGTAAGAGAGGAGGTAAAGAAGGAAGCAGAGGCAGGTGAAACCTCCTCCTCTCTTACCAACTCACTGACCGAATGTCTTTTCTCCCTGTTTGTAGCGTATCAGGCCACACAGCAGTACCCTTGTGGAACGGGGGGACCAGCTCTCTATCAGCCTCAGCAGCCTGTGGCTCTCCCTGCTTCAGCCTCTTACCCAAACCCTGCCCCTAACACCACCCCTCCCTACCCACCCTCTGCCTCTGCCCACCCCTCGCCCTCCCCGCTCTACCCCGGGCAGCCTCAACCCTCCCCAACGAGCCTGAATCCCATCTCTCCCTTCCCTCTTCCTCCTTCTGGCACGTCCTTTCAGCATGGCAGGCCAGGACCTCCAGCAACTTCTGTGGCTTATGCGTTACCTACTGGACCAACAGGTACTCTGCCTGCAGCCAGCGACCTTCCTGCATCCCAGAGAACAGGTCTGCGCTTGGATGGGGGAGCAGGCTCGGGGAGGGGAGGGGGAGGGATGGGGGGAGAGGGTTTTGCTTTATTACTCGTTGAAACGTCCACTTTTTGCTTGAGAACGCTCTCTGCCAGGTTTGCCTGTGCTTAGAGGTCAATCCAAAGCATTTCTAAAACATGTCTTCCCTGTGCATCTGGCGGTGATGCAGCTCTGCAGCTGAGCAGCGAGGGCAATCTCTTTTGCGAGCCAGACTTTGCCACGAACTCAAAAGAGTTCTTGTCCTGCCCACGGCAGGATGGTTCAGCGTTGGCTTTTTATTTCACTGAATTTTTTAGAGTTGGAAGGGACCATAGAGATCATCTAGTCCAACTCCCCTGCTAAAGCAGGACCACCCAGAGCATGTCAGATCATGCTACTCAGGACGGCATCCAGGCGGGTCTTGAACATCTCCAAAGAAGGGGACTCCACACCCTCCCTGGGCAGCCTCTTCCAGGGCTCCGTCACCCTCACTGTGAAAAAATTTTTCCTCATATTCAAGTGGAACGTCTTATGTTCCAACTTGTGCCCATTGCCCCTTGTCCTCTCACTGGCAACTACTGAAAAGAGTCCATTATGAGGCCGTTGTGTGCTGCGGATGGACGGATGGACGGCGGCACGGTTTTAACCTCGTGAGGCTGGCATCCAAACCTGCTATGTGGCTGGAGAGCAAAATACAAAAAATGAGGGAGTTTTCCCAATCGCTGCAGAGACGATGATCCCAATTCTCCTTGCAGAACTATTTTGCAAGTGTGATTTCCCTCTGTGTCCCATTTTGCCAGTGGCATTTCAAGCCCAGGATTGGCAGCCTATTCAAACAGCTTTTCCCCTGTGGCTCGCTTCCGTTATTTTTATTTATTTTTTTTTCCCAACCACTTAGTGTGGTGGGATTTACCGAACGCCTTCAAAGATAAACAGGAATTATTTAGAAATGCTTTTACGTGTCCCTTTGCTGAACGTTAATCCAAAGCACACGCGTGCGTGCCTTTGGCTGGCATGTTTGAGCCGTGCATGTCGAGAGAGCCCCCGCCTCTGCTTGTGGCTGCCTGGATGTGTCACCACCTGCCGTGGGACGGTGACCCCACTTGTGATAACAAACCTCTCTCTTCACTCAGCAGCCCGTGAAACCACAGCCTTGCCTATGTCAGACCGTGCAGGAAGCATTGAGCGCTCCTTTTCTAAATCTGGGCCAGGAACGTACTCCTCATGCAGGTGGTCCAGCTGGAGAGTCATGGACCAGAGCTCAGAAGTTAGGCTGGGGGTGTTAGGGATGTTCTGGGGATGCTGACTCTGCTGACAGGCCCTAAGGACCCTCCTGCCACTCGCTTCTTTTAGAAGTTAGGGGGGGTGCAGTGCAGAAAAGGCACGTTGCTTTTAGGAGTAGGTGCTCCTGGCATCTGTGAGGCTGGGAAGCCCACACCTTGCCTTCACACACATGCACACAGTCGTATTTTGGGAAGAAAAGGTGTTTTGCTCTGTCAAATAATAGAGGGGGCTGGTGTAGGGCTGCGAGGGGAGAACCGTTTTCCCTCTATCCTGCAGCCAGGTCCAGTGTCCTCTCTGTTCTTGGAGACGTTGTACTGTGGCGTCTCCTTACCCCCACGTCAGACAAGAGGAACTATGGAATTGGGCAGAGGAAGAGGTGTTGGAAAGGATTCTAGGGCTGGGATGCGGAGCAGCACTTTATAATGCAGACAGCATAGCTTCTGCACCTCCAGATACTGCTCCGCTTGCATCGCTGGCAGGCACTTCAGGTCTGTCACTTACTAAATTTCTTGCAATAACAGTGAAGTGACACGGCCGTTTTTAGATTACACCTTTCAAAAAAAACCTTATAAACAAGAAGGGAAAAAAAAAACCTTGCTTTGTAAGTGGAGAAGTGACAGCGTACACGCTTAATGCGCTTAACCACCGGCATGTTTTCCAGAGTATCTGTGTTGCTTAGTGAAGGATGCCTCGGTGTGAGGTCCCAAAGAACCACAGGAACCTGCAGCCAGAAGTAGATCTCACCTCTGACTCTGAACGTTCCCGTGCAAAGCCTATAGTGATGCTGATCCTGGCTTTGAAGCGGTGTGCTTTTCTGTGTGGTGCTGATCTAACCTGGGGAAATCCTGTTTCACTTTGCAAATGTGATTAATTTTAAAGGACGGGGTAACAAGGGAGGAAGGAAAAAAAAAAAGATCTCAAATTTGAAGTCTTGAAAAGCCCCTGACCTTTGAACTGACTTGGATTTAAAGATGCACTTAAGAAAGAAACAGTTCTATAAATATCTTCTGATTTGACATCCACCTTGAAGTCAAGTACTTTAAGAATCTCCTGAGAAAGGTTTCTGGAATGGAAAAATGGTGGTGAGAAGATTGTTGCTGAGAATAATGATCTGTCAGCTGCACTGGCTGGCAGGAATAGAAAATGAGAACACTGGAAGAGATAAGAAAGTGGGACAGGACTCCACAACATTTGTTAGAAACAACTAGAAACACTGATTTATTGCATGGAAAGAGCAGGAGGCATGTTTTCAGGGAAGGCAAACAAAAGCAGTTCCACAGGGTGGTTTGGACAAATGCTTTGTCTCTAAACTGGCATTGTAATTAGGTCAGGTGTTTCTGTTTTTTTTTTCTTCTGACTTCTTGTGATTATCAAAACTAAATTGCTGATGAAAAATTACAAACCTTTTGGTGAGGTTTTTTTTTTGAAGAAAATATATTTTGGTTCTCTTTGCATTTTATCTGCAGAAAGCCTACCAACTCGAGACCAGCCCTCTCCCATCACAGGTGAACTAGGTACCACCTAACCTGAAAATAATTACAACCACTACATGAAATTAATTGAATGGACATCAACAATGCTTATCTTCTTGAAGAATGTGAAGTGCGGTGCTGCTTGCCAATTAGACTTTAATCAAATCAATTTTTAATTCCTTAATTAAAACCAATAACATATCTGGAGTTTTTAACCACAGGAACAAATGCTGGTTTTCCTTTTTTTTTAAAGCAAATTATTCCAGGAAATTAACAGCACTAACAGTCTGGGGGACTTTCTTAACACGTCACCAGTATCACAGCACTGCAGAAGTTAGAATTCCTACATCAGAGGGGCTCCGGGATTTTCTGGATAGGGAGGAACAGAGGAGCCCCTGGGGCACGTGGCTGTCAGGAGATGGCACTGCCTTTGCTTAAAGAGAAAGGAGACGTGAAAGGGGTTTTTAAATTGTTTTGCATTTCTCTCTTTACCACGGTTTTGACGTGGAACTTGTTTTTAAAAAAAAAAAAGCTCAGAGCAAACAAAATTTTTGATAAATTGAGGAAATTCTGCAGTTGACGCTAAGCTCTGCTGTCTCGGGTGAATTCCTCATCTGCTGAGTGAAAACCACTGTGGTGAAAAAGTCCGTTGAGCAGAGATTTGGTTTGGTGGCTTTTGTGCGATAAATCCCCATCACTCGGTGAGGCCGCGGGGATGCTGAGATACGGCACTATGGTGTTCCCATCGCGTGTGCCCTGTGGTGAGATGGGGAACTATTACTAGTGCACTCACGTGAGCTTTGGTCCACAAGCTGCATGGAGCACGATTTCTTGGAAGAGCAGGAGGTTTGGTATGGAAGACCACCCCGGATGCGGAGCGAAGCTGCTCAGGCATCCTCTGTTGCTTCTTCCAGTTTCAAACAAATTGCCCTTGACGCAAAAACACTCGATTTTTTGCCACCTTGCTCCGGCAGCTCTGCTTTTGGGACACCAAAGCACGAGAAGCGTGCTGTAGCTGGCAGGGGAAAACTTGATTTTTAGGACTCTTGTGTCTCCTGGCCTGATGTTTAAGGCTGCTGTTGCCTCTTATCCCTCTTCTTTTCTGTGTTGTGTTGCCGGGGAACATAACTGTGGTGTGTAAAACCCATCGGGGCACGCAATCGCAGCAGCTCTTGGGAAATAGATGCAGCTTAATGGTGTTCTTGTTCACCCACGGTTTCTCACATCTCTGCTGCTGATTAACGTTTATAATAACGTTATGGTGGTCACGGGAGGGGGGAAAAAAAAATAAAAGTTCAAAACCGCTTCTCATGTCTTTTCATGATGCAGAGCCCCGAGGGTCTGATGGCTGGGGTGTTGGGGGGGCTCTTGGTATCTCAGGAGGCTTTCTGGCCCCCAGCGAAGGGCAGAGGGGAGGGCAGGCTCTGCCAAGCCCCTGCCAGTAGAGCCATGGCAGGGAGCTGGCCCAGCTGGGCTCGAGAAGACCTAACTGCCCTCCTCCAAGGTGCTTAGAACCTCTGTTTTCTTTCTGTCCCAGGGCCTCAGAACGGCTGGAACGACCCTCCCGCCCTAAACAGAGCTGCCAAGAAGAAGAAGGTACTGTATGAAATCCTGTCTTGACACAACGGGAGTGCTGACCGCTTGGAAAGCAGGAATTGAAGCTGCTCCTGGGAAACCTGTTGGTGGGGGAAAGGGAGGGGGGGAAAGAGTTAGCAGCAAACCAAAGCTGCATCTCGTGAGCAGAAATGGCCTTTGCACCTCTCCAGTGTGCATTATCTCTCTCAAAATATTTAAGCCTCCAAAGAGATAGTGGCTTTTTGCTAAAGTTGTGATTGTTAATATCAACATGGATCCTGGTTTGAGGGAAGAAAATGCCATGGATTGTTTTCCTCTGCAGTTAAGCAGATGTGTTTTGCAGGAGATGATCCTTAGGCAAAATAATGAGGCTATGCAAATTGTTAGAGATTAGTGACTTTGCTATAGAGCTGAAAGCAGTTTATCCCGATTAAGGGTCTGATCCCAAGGGATCTGCTGAAAGTAAGACAATTTTTGCGATGGAGACAATGTGGTTTTGTAAAACAGATTTAGACTGCAGCAGGACAGAATAACTGAGGACGCTCAGCACAGAGCAGAGTGAGCCTTTTGCCTGTCTCCACAGCAGTGTCACCTGCTGCTCTGGCCTGTTTGGGAAGCAAGAGTCAGTTTGGAGTCTGTCAAGTGTGGGGAGGGAAAAAAAAAAACCAGTTGGAGCAGGCAAAAGTTTGCTCTGGGAAGACCTTATAACAGCCTAGCAATATCTGGAGGGAGCTACAGGAGAGCTGGGGAGGGACTCTTTGCCAGGAAGAGCAGTGATAGGACAAGGGTCAACGGTTTTAAATTGGAAGAGAAGAGATTTAGATGAGATACCAGAAAGAACTTCTTTGCTGTGAGGGTGGTGAGACACTGGAACAGGTTGCCCAGAGAAGCTGTGGCTGCCCCATCCCTGGAGGGGTTCAAGGCCAGGCTGGATGGGGCTTGGAGCAACCTGGTCTGGTGGGAGGTGTCCCTGCCAGAATTTCTGTCACAGCCAGGGCTCCAGAGTTGGCTCCCTTCTAAACGAGGAGTCACGTTTGTTGCATTCCCTGTTGAGTATTTAACAAACTTGTGTAAGAAATGTTTCTGTATTGCTTTCCCTTACGTCCACGGTGTGAGGCAGTGGTTTAGGTTATTATGAAATGACTCACACGTGGAGTATTGTAAAATGAAAGAACTGTCTGGCATTTCAAGCCACAGCATAATTTACAGCTGTTTTCTACCTAACAAATAACTTACCCACCACTCAAAAGTTTATTGCTGTGATTCATTGCTTTTATAACTGACTTTGGTGCTGGATTGGGAATATTTTATATTTTTTTTTGCTGTCCCAAACCACTAGCTTAATTCTGGCATCATTCAGGGGAGCGTTCAGGATTCTGTAATCTTTCCTTTTTTTCCATGTGCGCCCAACAAAATGTGCATATTCCCATGGGAGCTCTTCCTTTTGTTTGGATTCCTGTACAGTGTGTAGCAGAGGCAAGTAGGTCGTTTTGTTGTTTCTTCCCTCCACCAAATGTTTCTGAAACGCCCCCGTGTGAAGACTGGCAGACGCTTAGTGATGGATCTGAAATGATTTAAGCATCTGGCAAACAGGTTTGAGCTGAAGGGCTTCCAGAAGCTTTACTGGTGCCTGTTGCTAGCTGGGACCTGTGTACTGCACAGACAGAAATGTACCCTTGAAAGTGAGACACAAAAATCTAAATATAATGACCCAATAGTATGGATAGGCGCAGGTGTGGGTTAATTTTCATTAGTGCAGCTCTTCTTCTCTAAGTGATGGGTCTGCCAGACCTCTGGTTTGTACCTTTAGGAGAGAGGGACAGTGGCTCTTGTGGCCAGGGGCAGGTTGGGCAGGAGGACAGGCAGAGCGTGTGGGACTGGAGATGCTGGAGGGTATTCCTGCCCCCCTGGGCACTTCTTACTGTGCAGCTGCAGCCAGAGGAATGGGTTTGTTTGGCCAGAGTGAAACCCCATGTTGCCTGCCCTTACTGTTTCTGTAACCTGAGGGCTCAGCCACTCTGCTCGGCAGAGCTCTCGCTTGCTGTAGTTTGGGAAGCCTGTAAGAGATGGGTGTTGTGCTCTGACAGCTTTTTTTTTCCCCCCGACAAGCTTAAAGGCACCCATTTTGCTTTTTTTTTCCCCCAGGTTCCTGATAATTTCCAGCCCCCGGTTCCCATCACCT
>JAHREE010000546.1:69398-83720 GCA_033628505.1 Tringa tobata | reverse complement strand
GTCTGTTTGTGGGTGGGTGTTGTGGTGGTTTTTTTGGTTTTGGATTTTTTTTTTGTGGTTGGACTTGATGATCTCAAAGGTCCCTTCCAACCACGAGGATTCTGTGATTCTGTGATTCATGTTTCTGACACACAGCTCCACGAAAGCCACACCAAGCCCTGGGCTTTTCTAGTCCCGGAGCGGGACCCTGGGCACAGGGTGTGCAGCCAGCTCTGTGCTTCTCCAGGCTTGGGAGGTTTGCTGTGGGACTGGGTCTCAGCTGTTCAGCTCCAGTATCACCTGCTGCTCTGGGGTTTCGGTTTGTCTCGGCGTTTTGAATTGCGCTTGGAAAAATAAGGTCATGATTGCGAGTGTCTGAAGTGTTCCCTGCTGCCCTGGTTATGGGGCTGGCCTTTATGTCAGGGCTTCCTAGGAGAGCCGTGTCTCCAGAGATCCAACCCCTCTCCACCCCGGCTGTCATTTCCACCGCAGTAATGGTGTCCTGTTCCTTTCCCCGCAGGTACTACAAGAGTTCGGTTGTGCTGATGTGCTTTGTGATCCCTACTTTTGTGCCGTGGTACCTCTGGGGCGAGAGTCTGTGGAACGCCTACTTCCTCGCCTCCATCCTCCGCTATACCATCTCCCTCAACGTCACCTGGCTGGTCAACAGCGCCGCTCACATGTACGGCAACCGCCCTTACGACAAGTACATCAACCCCCGGCAGAACACCTTCGTCACCCTGGGAGCCATCGGTAAGTGCTGTAGCCCCGGGTAGAGCTTTGCAAACTCAAGAGTGACATCCCGTCCCGTTCCGCGCCGGTCGGGGCTTTGGGCACCTACAGCTGGATACCACTTGGAGTCAGGGCTTGCAGGAGGCTGGAGCTCGCCCGTCCTAGAGGAAGGGTCCCTTCTTCTCCTGGTGGTGCCCACACTGAAATAATGCCATGGAGTCTCTGGGTGGAGACACGTTCACACTAGCAACCCTGTCTTCTCAGCAGTCGTGCTGGGGACAGCACAGCAGAAGTGACTCTGCCTCTTACTTGGTTGTGCTTCTCCCTTCTTGTGGTTTTCTTTCCTGAGTGTAAGTGGGGGGGACATGCCCTTTCCTACTGGGGAGGAAAGCCCAAAGTGCTGAAATTCTGTGTTTGCCCCAGAAGTCTCGCACAGCCAGGGGTGGAGCAGAACCTACACTAGACTCAGTAGTTGGGAAACAAGCGTTGGGATGTCCCACCCGAGAGCGTTCTGAAGTTCATAAAGGTGGCGGCCACGTCGTCTTTAAACTCTCTGTTTTTCAGGTGAGGGTTTCCACAATTACCACCACACCTTCCCGTTCGACTACTCGGCCAGTGAGCTGGGCCTGAAGTTCAACCCCACCACCTGGTTCATTGACTTCATGTTTTGGTTGGGGTTGGTCACTGACCGCAAGCAGGCTCCCAAGGAGATGATCCAGGCTCGCAAGGAAAGGACTGGAGATGGCAGCGCTTGAGAAGCCGCGCTTTGCCGTGCCGGTGCCGTCGTGCCCGTGGGTGGGTGCGCGGGTGCGTTCCCATCGCTGAGGCCTTTCCCAGCGCGTGCACCCTCCTGCCTGTGGTTGGATTTCTTTTCCTTTTGGGTAAACTTAGGGTTGGTTTTGGTTTTTTTTTTTTTCAGATCAGCCGGGCCAAATTCATTCCCCAGGAACAGATTCGGCCCCAGCTGTTTTTTCCTTACTTAGCTGTCTTACGTCCAGACTTCAGACTATTACGAGTGAAGACGTTACATATTATTTAATATTATAGTTAAACAGGAGAGAGATTTGATTTTAGTCCCTGTAGTTCATGTCTGAAATACCTTGTAATTGGCTTGTTCATGGTAAATGTTGGCAGGTTGGAGGAACTGACTTATCCTTTCCAAGTGCAGTTTTAGGGGAGATTTTTGTTTCTGCTATTAATCAAATCTGCTTTCCAGAGGCATCTCTGGGAGGGGATGGGGCAGGCCCAACGGTGCTGCTTCAATACAGGTTAGTGGAAAGGACAGGAACATGGCACCCACAGAAAAACAGGATGTCCAAGGGGAAAAAAATCAAGCCTCAAGTTAGTTAGATGTTAGTTTGAAAACCTGCTTTCTTCTTTTCGTAAGCCCTGGTAGCCAGCCCGGTGTGCTGCTGTCTTTGTTAAATATGAAAACCATTTATTGCTGAGCAGGCTTTTGTGTTGGAAGATTTGTCTCTCTACAGGCCAGAACACCAGCCGATGCTGTGTTGAGATGATCCCTTTATTGTTGCATATACATTGTAATTTATAAAGGTATAGAGCTCAACTATGTCTTAAGCCAAATAAAGCTTCAGTTTCAGTGTTTGGAGACCTAAGTTATATTCTAATGGGTCATGGCCATTGCTGCATGCATATTTGAACTCCTTTTGCACAAGAGGCCTCTTAATTTCTTTTTCTGCCTTTGACTAGCGGGTCTTAGAAAACTGACATTTATCTAAGTCAGAGTCTCTACTAATATTTCAGCTGCATGCAACATCCATTGATTTCCGAGCAAAATATAAAGACAGTATGTAGCTTCTCAATTTTAAGTTGCCTTGTTTAAAAAAAAAAAAAAGAAAAAAAAAAGATTAAAAAAAAAGAACCGCATGTGGAATTAATGGGACATATAGCCCTTTGAGTCAGACGTTAGCCAGTGCAGGAGAGAGGCTTCGTACTGTCAGCACTGGAGCACTTTTGGAGACAGAGGGCATGATTTTCATTTACCGAGGAGGTCACTGCCTTGCCCCTCGGAGAAGGAATGCCCATTTCCCAGCTGCACGGCCCCGTGCCCCGGGCAAGGCTGGGATCTCGAGATAGCTGAGGGTCAGGCCCGGATATTTTCAGGAAAGATGCAGAACTGGGAGAAAAAAAAAATAAAAAAAATTGTTTCTTTTTGTTCTGTTGGTTTTTTTTTTGGTTTTGTTTTGTTTTTTTAAACTATGCCATATAATATAAGAGAGTTGTCTTTATTCCGTATTTCATCCAGCGGGTGTTTTAACAGTGTTACTTTGCCATTAATGATGTGTAAACTCTTGAGTGATTTACATTAAACAGTTATAAGCTAGAGTGGCCTCTGTGTGTTGTTTTGGAATGTCACCCAAAGCGACGGGCTTTGTGCGTCACGCGTCGGAATTCCAGCTGTGTTTTACTTGGCGTTTCCAGCTATTCGTTTGGTGCGGCGTTTCCAAAATACCTACTCCCTCAGCAGTTCTGGTTTCCTCATCAGGGGAGGAGCATTGTCAAACAGAAAGGCATCAAGAGATTTGATTACTTCAGGCTTAGTGGCCAAGCTGATAGAGGGTTGGGGGAGGAAGACATCAGCTTGAAAGGAGACGAGTCCTAGCGTGTGAAAATCCCGCTTTTAATAGCAAAGTGTCAACCCCAGCGTGACTGCAGGACAATGCTTTGACCAAAATATTAAATATCTCGTTTAGATTTTGCTGTGAGTCCTCTTTGTTTTCTGCCGAGATGTGCCTGAAGACCTGAGGGTATCAGAAGTCACGTCTTGATGTGCATCCATCCGGAGTCAGGGTCGTTTGACAGACACAAGAATGACACGCGTGCGTGAGTAGGAGATGGCTCCCCACCACCCCTCGCAGTGCCTGCTGGAGGGGGTGGAAAGGGGCTCCCAGAGCTGGGAGATAGTGCTGTTGCCTCCTTCTTAGCACAGTTGGCAGTTGGAGAGTGACCAAAAAATCATTGGGAGCCTGTCTTCAAAATGCTGCAGGTTTGGACTTGATGTTTAAGTGTAGGAGCGAAGCGGGGAACACGTGCAAATGCCTAATTTTACTGCTGCTCCCATCATAAATACACATCTTCCTGCTGATCTTTATCATACTTTAGATGCCCCTTTTTTTTTTTCTTCTTCTTTTGTACAGCTATTACTTGGACTTCCTTAAGCCGATTCCTGTCAAGTATGTGGTGTAAGAATAACTGGCCCTGCCAAGAAGTACATGCTGTTCTGAACCTTTCTGGCTACCTGAAATTACAAGGTAATTTTCTTTATTTTCCCACCCCCCCGGGAGTATAAAGCTTCAGCAGCAACAGCAGTTCCAGCAGGATTCAGGGACCTGAGGTTTTGAAACCATTGGTAAGTTCATAGAATCGTAGAATGGTTTGGGTTGGAAGGGACCATAAAGATCATCTGGTCCCAACCCTCCTGCCCTGGGCAGGGACACCTCCCACCAGTCCAGGTTGCTCCAAGCTCCATCCAGCCTGGCCTTGAACCCCTCCAGGGATGGGGCAGCCACAGCTTCTCTGGGCAACCTGTTCCAGTGTCTCACCACCCTCACAGCAAAGAATTTCTTCCTAAAATCTAATCTAAATCTCCCCTCTTCCAATTTAAAACCGTTCCCCCTTGTCCTGTCACTCCACTCCCTGACAAAGAGTCCCTCCCCAGCTCTCCTGTAGCTCCCTCCAGATACTGGAAGGCTGCTATATTTGTATATATTTCAATATTTTCTTATTAATACCATTAGCTTTTCTTTTTATTGTCAGTATTTCGTTAAAGCAGATTTAGGGGTTTTGTTATCAAATCTGTGAGTCTCTCCCTGCCTTCTGGGAAGGGAAGAGGGGTTAACAGAAACCATCTGTCGTTGGTTTGGTGGCCAGCACAGCCTCAATCATGACACCCTGGTTTCGAAAAACAGAGTAAAGAAGCATCAGTCAGAAAAGGAAAAGCTCCTCCATCAAATGTTTTATCTTGGAGCTCGTGCTACCCGAATTCCTGTTTCTGTAGATCAGCTTCTCCACGTGGTGGAGTTGATGAAAAACGGCAGTTGGCCTTTGCAGGAAAGCCAGATTTTTGAAGGGAATGCCTTGAATTTTGGTAAAACAGGGCATACTTCCCTGCGTTCCCTTTTTTGCTTATTTGTTTTGATTGTTTTGCATGCTTGTTTTGAATTTTTGGCCTGTTTGTTTTGATATTGTTTTGGTTTGGAAATCATTTTGCCCGTGGTCCCTAATGTGGTCACCCCTTTCTCAAGAAGATGTAGGTCTCTCTGGGAGGCAGGAAGGGCCCCCGCTGCCTCCCAGGGCAGCTGCTGGAACCACCACCAGCTGTGGGTGGTTACACGGGGGAGTGGTGGAGTCTTGGTGAGGTGGGTACCAGCACCTGAGCTGCACTCCTTTCTGTGGCCTTCGGCACCTCTCCAGCTGAGCTGGTGGTCAAAGACCCCACTAGGGCTTTCTGAGCAGCACGAAAGCATTTGAGGGGCTGCTGGTCCGTGGGTGGGTGGCTGTAGGCTGGGCTAAATGGTGGGATGGAGTGCACCCTCAGCAAGGTTGCAGATGACACCAAGCTGTGTGGTGTGGTCAATAACGTTGGATGGGAAGGATGCCATCCAGAGGGACCTGGACAGCCTGGAGAGGTGGGCCCATGTGAACCTCATGAAGTTCAACCAAGCCAAGTGCAAGGTCCTGCACCTGGGTCAGGGCAATCCCAGGCACAAGTACAGGTTGGGCAGAGAATGGCTGGAGAGCAGCCCTGAGGAGAAGGACTTGGGGGTGTTGGTTGATGAGAAGATCAACGTGAGCCAGGAATGTGCACTGGCAGCCCAGAAAGCCAACCCCATCCTGAGCTGCATCAAAGAAATGTGGCCAGCAGATCCAGGGAGGTGATTCTACCCCTCTGCTGTGCTCTGGTGAGACCTCACCTGGAGCACTGTGTCCAGCTCTGGAGTCCTCAGCACGGGAAGGACATGGAGCTGTTGGAACGGGTCCAGTGGAGGGCCATGAAGATGCTCAGAGGGCTGGAGCACCTCTGCTGTGAAGACAGGCTGAGAGAGCTGGGGTTGTTCAGCCTGGAGAAGAGAAGGCTCCTAAGAGACCTTAGAGCAGCCTTCCAGTAATTAAAGTGGGCCTAGAAGAAAGCTGGAGAGGGAGTTTTTAAAAGGGCACGTAGTGATAGGACAAGGGGTAATGGCTTCAAACTGGAAGAGGGGAGATTTAGATTAGATACCAGGAAGAACTTCTTTGCTGTGAGGGTGGTGAGGCACCGGAACAGGTTGCCCAGAGAAGCTGTGGCTGCCCCATCCCTGGAGGGGTTCAAGACCAGGCTGGATGGGGCTTTGAGCAACCTGGTCTGGTGGGAGGTGTCCCTGCCCAGGGCAGGGGGGTTGGAACTGGATGATCTTTAAGGCCCCTTCCCACCCAAGTCATTCTATGATTAAACTAAGGATACGGTGACTGTCAAATTTTTCTAGGACCTGATGATCCGACAGTGCCTGATCTTCTCTCTAACTTTGCTCTCGTCATATTGAACCATCTGGAATAACACTGTGTAGGACTGAGAACAAGAGGTATTTGTACGCTGTCCCGTGCATTGTTGCGCTGAGTGTTTCCAGGCTCTTGGCTTTGGCACGCAGCAGGGACCGGATTTATTTATTTATTTTTTTTTTAACATTTTTTTCCCAGAACTGGTGGGGTCCTTAGGAAATGCAGGGTTGGCTCAGCAGTAGTATGTTCTGACCGCAGCAGAAAAACCCAAGCAGGTCACCTGATTTCTGTTGCGGAGTGGCTTGAGCAAATGCTGTGCCTGCCCTGGGACTTGACACGATCACTAAAGGAGGAATTCAGCTGTAACTTACAGCACGTGCTCAGCTCTACAAGTGTTGGTGACACCTCGTCAGGGCTGTGGATGAACACGACCATCAGGGTGTGGTATGAGGCCAAGGTTGTGATAGCTAACTACAGAGGAGCTTCCAGGCTCCATGTAACCCAACTAACCCATTTGTCCAGGTGGCCAAGAAGGCCACCAGCATCCTGGCCTGTGTAGGGCAGTGATGGTGCCTCTGGACTGGGCACTGGTGAGGCCTCACCTCAAGGGCTGGGTTCAGTTCTGGGCCCCTCACCACAAGGAGGACACCACAAGAGGGGCTAGAGCGTGTCCAGAGGAGAGCCACCAAGCTGATGAGGGGTCTGGAGAAGAAGTCCTACGAGGAGAGGCTGAGGGAACTGGGCATGTTTAGTGTGGAGCAGAGGAGGCTGAGGGGAGACCTCCTTGCCCTCTCCAGCTCCCTGAAAGGAGGGTGTAGAGAGGTGGGGGTTGGCCTCTTCTCCCCAGGGAATAATGCCAGGAGCAGAGGAAATGGTGTGAAGTTGGGGCAGGGGAGGTTTAGATTAGATCTTGGGAAGACTGACTTTCCCTTGAGGGTGGTCAGGCAGTGGAAGGGCCTGCCCAGGGAGGTGGTGGAGTCACCATCCCTGGAGGTATTTCAGAAAGGTGTAGACGTGGCACTTCAGGGCATGCTCTAGTGCCTGAGATTGTGGGGGTCTTTTGTATGTGTGTGTGTTTGGACTCGGTGATCTCAGAGGTCCTTCCCAACCAGGAAGATTCTGTCATTCTGTACCCCCATGTCTGCTGCAGTTGGGTGCATGGGCTGGGCTGTGTTCGTGCCATTCCCTGGAGCGGGAGGCAAGCGTGAGCAAAACCTGGTGGCGCTGGAGTTAACACCTGGAGAAAGGGGCTGCGGTGAGAGCACGAGTGGTGGGCGCTGAAGAAACGCGTCAGGGTTTGCCTGCAGTCCTGAAAAGCAGCCAAGTAGAGGAGACATCTGCCCAGCAGCCCCTCTGCCACGCTTGGTGGCCATCCCGTTGGACCAGGTCCTGCGTGTCAGCACCAAACCTTCACGTGGCCCTTTGGCACCTTGGGTGCGGAGTGGCTCTGCTCTTCCCTCGTAACCCCGGGTGATGTCTGCATCCCTGTCTCCATCCACATCTTCTCAAGCACAAGGCAACCGCTGTGGCGTTGATTAATTTTTCAGGTCCAGAAACCGGCGGCCAGAACGCAGCTTTCAGGAAATAAGCCCCCAACAGATGGGAGGTGTGGTCTGACTTCAGGTATTGCGTCCAGCCGTTGGGGTGGGAGGCTCACAGGAGAAAAAAAAAGAGTTCTTCTGAAAGATCTCCCGTGTCCGCACAACCCTGGGAATCTGTGCCAGGCTGGAAACACGGTGACAGACCTATGGGCTCTGGTCAGAAGATGTCTGGGGTGTTTGCAGTTGGGAGGGCTCTCAGTTTGGAGGGATTTTTAGTGGTTGATGAGGTGTCAGCTCCCAGACTGTGTCCCCAAAGGCGTTACCAGGCTGGACCTGTATTTCCTTGGTATTTGCGCTCCTGGACTGTTTCGTAGCTGTGCCCTTATGGAAAAAGGGTCTCGCAGGGAGTTACGGGGCTCCTTTTCACCAGCACTTGGGGGGCTTCTGGGAATCAAGGTACAATTACCCTTAAGATCTTCTTTTAAAAGAAGAATGAAAAGAAAAACTGAAAGCAGAGCCCAGTGGGAAAGATGGCGTTTGCTAACGTGCCCACGTGTCCCAGCTCACAGAATCACATGGGGTTGGAAGGGACCTCTGGAGATCATCTAGTCCAACCCCCCTGCCAAAGCAGGTCCACCCAGAGCAGGTTGCACAGGAACATGTCCAGGTGGGTTTGGAATGTCTCCAGGGAAGGGGCCTCAACCACCTCCCTGAGCAACCTGTTCCAGTGCTCCACCACCCTCATTGTACAGAAGCTTCTTCTAATCTCCAATCTCAACCTGCTCTTCTCCAGCTTAAAGCCATTTCCCCTCGTCCTGTCATTGCAGGCCTTTGTAGGCTCCCTCATGTACTGGAAGGCCACTATTAGGTCTCCCCGGAGCCTCCTCTTCTCCAGACTGAACAACCCCAGCTCCCTCAGCCTGTCCTCGTAGCAGAGGTGCTCCATCCCCCTGGTCATCCTCATGGCCCTCCTCTGGACCCTCTCCATCAGGTCCATGTCCTTCTTATATTGAGGGCTCCACACCTGCACACAATACTCCAGGTGAGGTCTCACCAGAGCAGAGCAAAGTGGAAGAATTACCTCTCTGGACTTGCTGGCAATGCATCTCTTGATACAGCCCAGGATGCGATTGGCCTTCTGGGCTACAAGTGCCCACTGCCTGCTCATGTCCAGCTTCTCATCCATCAGCACCCCCAAGTCCCTTTCTTCGTGGCTGCTTTCTATTATCTCATCCCCTGATCTGTATTGATAGCCAGGATTGTTCCGGCCCGGGTGCAGGACCCTGCACTTGTTCTTGTTGAACTTCATGAGGTTCACCTGGGCCCACCTCTCCAGCCTGTCCAGGTCCCTCTGGATGACATCCCATCCCTCTGGTGTATCGACAACACCACACAGCTTGGTGTCGTCTGCAAACTTGCTGATGGTGCTCTCAATCCCTCTCCCTATGTCGTTGATAAAAATGTTAAACAGTACCAGTCCCAGCATGGACCCTTGAGGGACACCACTTGCCACTGCTCTCCATCTGGACTTCAAGCCATTGACTACCACCCTCTGGATGCGACCATCCGGCCAATTCCTTATCCACTGAAGAGTCCACCCATCAAATCTGTCTTTTTTTTATCCCATGTGTTTGCCATCACTGCGATATTATTTATTTTTTTTTATTTCTCTTTTTATGGGAAAAAAACCGAAATTTTGTATCAGTTTTCTCCACTTCCTACTATTTAAATGGTGCCCCTTTCTTGCAGCGAGGTGGGGCGGGTCGCTCTGATCTGCTGCTCCAGTCCCAAATCCAGGTGAGTATTTCTCAGTTGGGCTGAAGAAGGAACACTTCGTCTTGGAGGGCTGGGATCTGGGGATGATGTATCTTTGGGTGAGAGAGGTCTTCGCCGGTGATGGCATCTCCGGCAGATCCTGAGCACGCCGGGGGCTACGCGCTCGGGCGGCGCCTGTTTAGCAGCGGGGCGTTTGGAGAAACGAAGCCTATCACAATATTTAAAAAGCTGGATAAAGGAACAGATGGCTTTGATGAGAGATGATCTGGCTAATGAAATGAGAGTTGATCTGAGAAGCAGCTCCTCGGGCGCCGTGTGTTTAGCCCGTGCTGCTGCTGGGTGATGCCTGGCCCCTCTCCCCCTCTTTCTGGGTGGGCATCACGTCTCACCAGACCTTGCTCTGGCTTTGGAGCAGGGCAGGAAAACCAGGCTGTAAATCTGTTTTCAGAAGACATGTATTTCCCAGGAATGAAAGCAAACTCAAAGCAATTTCCTTTTTTTTTTTTTTTTTTTCCCCCATTTTCCTTGCCTTTGTGTTCCTTTCCCCATCCTAAAAAAAAAACCAACCCAGTAAAACCATACTGGTCTTCAGCATTAGGACCACACTGAGGAGTCCTGCAATTAGAGGGGAACAAGGATGCTTTGTTTCACCCTGAGCTGTGAGTGAGCTCTGCAAAAGGGCAGAGGTTAGCTCTGTGGTAGTCCTCCATTTTACATTAAAAATAAGGTATCTTTCCAGTGCCTGATCCTACGACTTGATGTCAGGACACGGGGGGGCAGCCTTCTGACTTCTGTGGCACTGGAAGAACGTGGGTGGGGAGACGGCATAGAGTTCGGTCCCCGTGGAGAGAAGTGATGTGGTGAAATTTGGAGAGAGAACCTGCACGTGCATTGTGGGGAGGAAATATTCATTTACAGACAGCCAAGCCATAATTTTTAACATTTGCTTGTGTTGAAGCAGGTTCCCCTTCTGGGCCAGGCAAATGGGGTCTGGAGAAGAAGTCCTACGAGGAGAGGCTGAGGGAACTGGGCATGTTTAGTGTGGAGCAGAGGAGGCTGAGGGGAGACCTCCTTGCCCTCTCCAGCTCCCTGAAAGGAGGGTGTAGAGAGGTGGGGGTTGGCCTCTTCTCCCAAGGGAATAATGCCAGGAGCAGAGGAAATGGTGTGAAGTTGGGGCAGGGGAGGTTTAGGTTAGATCTTGGGAAGAGTGACTTTCCTGAGAGGGTGGTCAGGCAGTGTGAAGGGCCTGCCCAGGGAGGTGGTGGAGTCACCATCCCTGGAGGGATTTCAGGAACGTGTAGACGTGGCACTTCAGGGCATGCTCTAGTGCCCGGGATTGTTGGGTTGTATCTGTTTGTGGGTGGGTGTGTGGTTTTTTGGGGGTTTTTTTGGTTGGGTTTTTTTTGTGGTTGGACTCAATGATCTCGAAGTCCCTTCCAACCATGAAGATTCTGTCAATGGCCAGCCAGATCCCCAGTGGGTCTCACTGGCCCAGCAGGAAAACCTACTGAGGACTGGGGTAAGAAAAGTCACGTGCTGCTCACAGCATCCCAGGAGCCTTGTCACGTCTGTGCACCAGTGCTGTTGCAATTGTTTCTTCAAAGACATGGGATGAATTGGGTCTTCAAAGACATCACTGTCAGCCTCTGGCACACCCACCCCTGGGAAAGCAAGATGTAATCCCAAAGGATCACAGAATCTTCATGGTTGGAAGGGATCTTTGAGATCATTGATTCCAACCATACACAAAAAACCCCACAAAAACCCAAAAAAGACACAAAACCAAAACACCAAACACAAAACAAAACACCCAACCCCACAATCTCGGGCACCAGAGCATGCTCTGAAGTGCCACGTCTACACATTTCTTAAATACCTCCAGGGATGGTGACTCCACCACCTCCCTGGGCAGGCCCTTCCAGTGCCTGACCACCCTCTTGGGAAAGTCATCCTTCCTGAAGGAGATGGGGGAACGTACTTGTGGCTACTCATCTTTGCCAAGGTAGTGTTGGTGGAGCCGTGAGAGGAAAGATTCCTTCCGCGGGTCAAGGTGAGCTTGCAGTGGGCTTTGGGATGCGCAGTGTTACAACAAGGGAGGCAGGTTACGTGTTATTGGGGGATGCAGGTCAAAAGCAACATGCCCACGTGCCATCCTTACCTACTTTTGCACCGGGGGGGGGGAAGCTGCAGGACAAGGTTCACGGGAGAGGGGCTGCTTCTCCCGTGTGACTAGTGTCCCGTGAAGAAGGGGTTGTAGAAAATATCCCCACGAGCCCACGTAACACCACCCCTTGACGGCTGGTGCCTCCTGGCACCTCTGTTGTGTCCCACACCAGGTGGGCTTCAGCACATGCTTGCTGTCCCTAGGCTGTGCCTCTTTTTTTAAGCCTCGGTCCTTTGTGAGAGGTCTTTGGTGGGCCTGTCAGCGTCACGCGTTTTCCAGCACTTGAAGGGACACCATCTGCTCAAAAAAGAGCTGCGAACAAAATGTCTCAGACGCTCAGTTTACCGAAAATGAAATCGCTTTAAAATCCCATATGCTGTTTTGTTTTCCTTCCAGCTTTGGCTGATGACAGAGGTAAAGTGACTAAGGCAGTTTCTGATTAGTTGCTGCATTTTCCTTTCTGGCCAAAATTGTTGGGGCTGAGCCCTGTCACTTCTCGCCTGTTTGGCAGAAGGTCTTCTTCAGCCTGGGCTGCCAAAAGCTGGAGGTTACTGAACTCAGAGACCTCCCCTCTGTTACTTTTAAAGTGAGCTTGCCTGAGTTTTGCTATCCTAGGAAGCCTTGCAGTCAGGGATGTGACCCTTCAAGCATGGGGTTTTTTTGCAGCACCTGATTTTGGGGCCTGTCTTGGTGATGTGGGGGCAATAGCACCTCCTTGCCCAAGGAAAGCTGTGCCTGGTAGTTGCTTGTTGTGGAAAACCTCGCCAAGATCTCTGGATTTCGTGGGACTGCTAAAAAGCAAGGAGCCATTTAGTAGTCCAGGATGACTGTCACGTCCCACCCAGAAAGGAGGGGATGGAAGTCCCCAGCAGTGCAGGCTAAGGTGAGACAAATCTCAAGGTATACAAACAATTATTAGATTAGTAACCAGGTCTTAACTAGGTCCGTGAGAATTGGTTAGGTATACAACAAATTATGGCAAGTGGTAAGGCGTTGCGTTAATTAGCAACGGGTACACAACAAACTAAGGCAAGTGGTACTTAATCACAGGTATACAATAAATAATAGCAAGCGGCACGGTATGCCTTGTGTTACTTCTCCAAAAGAGAAAAGAAAGAAGAAAGGAAAGAAAAGAAGAAGCAAAAGAGGTGAAGAAGGAGAGATCGAGAGGGAGAGAGATAAAAATATCACTGGTCCTGGTTCAGGGAAAAAATCTTCCCAGGTCATAAATCTTCTTCTTTCTTCTTCTCTTCCTCCTCTTCAGGGAAAGTCTTCCTCCTTTTTTTTTATATTCCCCGGCTCCTAGGGGCAGTTTCGTCTCAAGTTTTACCTCCCACCCAGGAAACATGCAGCATGATTTGGGGTTGGGGAGAGCTATAATCATATATGTTTAGCATGATCTTGGTAATCTTCATTAGCACGGGTGTGAACTTTACTATGCATTTCACAGATAACGAGGCAAGGGTCAACCAACACTGGGCATAGTATCTTTTCCAGAGAAACAGCTCATCCCTTACGGGAGAAAAAAACAGGGCTGTTCTGTTTCTTTAAGACTAGTCTTGGAGACAGGAGTGTCTCTCCCATGAATAGCACAAGAGATAAGTAGGTGTTAGCCTTATCAGTTCCTTGAGCAGAAGGCCTGGTTCTTCCAAGTGTTTGAGACATTAAAAGTCTCTTCAGGCTGCTTTGTTTAGGAGAAATTAGGAGAGGTCCCTTCCAGTAACACAAGATTTGAAATAGCAGAGCAGGAAGTATGTTATTTCAGCTCTAAAAATGGTTCCCTTGGCCTTTAAAATACTGAGAAGCATACACAGCGGTTGGTTGCCTTTCTTCCAGAGTAGCTGTCTTCTCCCTTCTCTGGTCCTGCTGCCACAGAGATGAGGCCAGTTCAGCGAGGGCTCAGGGGAACCTGCTGTGGCTGCCCTTGCTCCTGTGCTTTGAGGGGCTTTATAATCCCCGGGGATCAAAGAGATGAAATTTCTTTGGGGTGTGCCACGAAGGTGAAAGCTGCAGGGCGGTGGAGCGTTGCTTGGCCGCTGGAAAGGCACTATGGAAAATAAGAATAAACTACTGATGTGTATAACTCAGCTCGCTCCTGGGGGCTGGCGTGGATGTCGGCAGGTGGATGTTGGCAGGTGGCTGTCTTGTGTTGTTTCCTAAGTGATGGCGCCAGGGCGCAACTTTGGATAAACGCCACCTTATTTGAGTTTTTAGGAGAAGAATCAAGAGAGTCAATAAATAATGTGAGTCATACTGCATCCTGGCAGGGAGAGAGGGGAGAAAAAAGTGGTAGCGTTCACATTGTCCTAACACCATGAAGGTCAGGCAGCAAAGGGACCTCTCCACCCCAGGAAACATCACAGAATCCCATGGGGTTGGAAGGGACCTCTGGAGGACATCTAGTCCAACCCCCTGCCAAAGCAGGGCCACCCAGAGCAGGTCCCACAGGAACGTGTCCAGGCATGTTTGGAATGTCTCCAGAGAAGGAGACTCCACCACGTCCCTGGGCAGCCTCTGCCAGGGCTCTGCCACCCTCACAGCAAAGAAGTTCCTCCTCATGTTTAGGTGGAACTTCTTACATTCAAGTTTGTGCCCATTTCCTCTTGTCCTGTCCCTGGGCACCACTGAAAAAAG
>JAHREE010000546.1:33748-64665 GCA_033628505.1 Tringa tobata | reverse complement strand
AAGGTCCCTTCAACTCTAACCATTCTATGATTCCTCCTCTCCATTCCATGAGCTAGGGCAGATCCAGGTAGCTGGGGAGAGAGCTTCTGCCCTCCCTGTCTTATTTCCTGCTCCCCATGAGGAAGCACTGGGATTAGCAGATGTGACTGCCTGAGCCAAAAGAGCCAGCAGCCTGTCCGGTTTGGTACCACAAGACTGCAGGAGTGGATTTTGCCTGGCCAAGCTACTGGAGGTGGCCACGGCTTTGTCAGGGAGTGTGTCCCCAGGGTAGTCTTGAGCTGAGTGCTCTTAGAGGTGGTTTAATGTGGTTTCTTGCCTTACAGGAAAGTTTGTGCCTGAAAATATTTGAAAAGACAGCAGAAGTTTTAAGCCCTCTGGATGTGGTGGAGAGGCTGATCTCAGCAGGCTTGGCTCCTGTTTGACAGGTGGAGGCTGTTCTCTGGTCCACTCTGTCCATTGCGTTCGCAACAGGTTTGGGTGAAGGTGTGTGGCACCTTCTTCCTGTAGCTCATCCGAGCATCCTGTGAAGAGCAATTTATGGTTGCAACAGCCTGGAAGACTGGTAAATAAACGTACCTAATTGCTACAAATAAGGAATGCTGGCTAGGCAGTGGTGGACACCACAGAATCATAGAACCATCTGGGCCGGAAGGGACCTTCAAAGCTCATCTAGTATGATCCCCCTGCAGTCAGCAGGGACACCCCCAACCAGACCAGGTTGCCCAGGGCCTCGTCGAGCCTCACCTTGAATGTCTCCAGGGAAGGGGCCTCAACCACCTCCCTGGGCAACCTGTTCCAGTGCTCCACCACCCTCATTGTAAAGAACTTATTCCTAATATCCAATCTAAATCTGCTTTTCTCCAGTTTAAACCCCATTACCCCCTGTTCTGTCATGCCTATGTATGCTTACTTTGTACTTGTCTCAGGGCACGTGATTTCCACAGGCCTAAACGTAGCCAAAAGGCTGGCGTGGTAGTGTTTACCCTGGACAATCTTCATGCTAGAGAGGGCTACCTTGGAGTAATGACTCTGAAATAACAGACTGCACGTCTGTTCCTTGTAGCTCACCCTCCGGCCCGTCATCTCATCGCTGCTTCTCTGGTGCTTTGTGCCTATGTGAGGGGAAGAGGACCTCAGTTTGCTGTGTGAGTAGTGGAGGAGGGACAGGTTCTCAGGCTGAAGAGGTTGGTGAGGTAAAACTGTCCTGAGAAGGGTCAGTGTGCTGTGCCACGCTCCCTAAAGGCTGGCAGGCCTTGGGTGTTTTCCCCACGGCTGACCAGTGCGTTTCGGCTGGTGGTGCCCACTTTGGTGTAACCAAAGGAAATGCTGCTCTGGGGACAGTGCACATCTCTTCCAAAAGCATAGACCTGCAAAATGCAGTGAAGAAAGGAGCTTGTGCTTCCAAACAGTGGATAAAAGGGGGGGTAGAAGGGACAAGAGAGGTGAAAGAGATGTGAAAGATGGGGTAAACAGGTGGGAAAAGCGCTGCTTACGCTGTGTGGGGACCTCTGCAGCTTGAGTGTATGTTTTGTGTTTATTGGGGGAAAAAAACAGTGATAGGGAAACCTGGAACTGTTCAGGCCTTCCAGGGCATACATCCTTTCATCCGTAAGCTACAGAAGACGACAATATAACTGGGAATAACTTCTCTGCGAAGTCTGCTCTTCTGGGCTTAGTCTGTAAGTGGACAGACCTATCTGTCTCTTTCTTCAGCAGGTTTCAACCTCGCATTCTTTGCCACTCCCAACACTTACATTTTTCTCCTGATAATGGGACAAACCTTTCGGGCAGGCTGCCCGCTCCCTTCCGTTGTAATATGTGTCTTGGCTTTGCTTGCTCATGCATATTGGAAATGCTTGAAGGCATTTGTGTTTTTGCAACCGAGGAGCAAATAAAACACCTCCGCAGACCTCTATCAATCTATTAATACATTGTCAAGATCATTGTACCTTATGGGAGAAGAAACACCTGTTCTGCTTGTTGCCAGCTCAGGCAGCAGTCATTAGATTGGGGTGGTTAAGGTGGAAGGTGATCACTGGAACAGCTTGTCTGCAGACACGGAGCACGGTGCCTCACACTTCCTGGGCTTTGCCACAACATCAGCCTGCATGATTTGTGTATTATGTGCAGAGCAAGGAGATGGTTTCTGAGACTCTTTCCTCACAGCATAGCTGAAGCAGGGGGAGCTTTGCTCTCTTTTATTTTATGAGGAGATAAATAGCCCTCCTCATTTTCCAGCAACTCTTCTCTTTAGGGTAAGAGGAAGCGCCAGGGGAGTTTCAGATTGGATATCAGGAAAAATTTTTACACGGAAAGGGTTATCAAGCCTTGGAATGGGCTACCCAGGGAAGTGGTTGAGGCACTGTCCCTGGAGGTATTCAAAAGACAGGTTGACATGGTGCTGGGGGACATGGTTTAGCGATGTTTTTTTTGTCAGAGTTAGGTTGATGGTTGGACTAGGTGATCTTGAAGGTCCCTTCCAACCTAGATGATTCTATGATTCTAAGTGCCGTTCTCACAAGCATCCCAGACCAAACAGTAAGCTAATATTGTGAGGGGAAAATATGCCCCTGTGGCAACGGTGTGGGGCTGTGTCTGTGTTGAGACTGTCTTCTAGAGACTTGCCTCAAGGAGAGGTCTGGCTAAAGCGGCCACAGTCTTGAGCAGCTCTCCTCTCAGAGAGGCAGTAAGGCATCTGCCCCAGGACACAGGCAGTCCCAACACACTTGCACCATGAGGACTTGTTGGGGGCTGGTTGCCACCTGGCTCATGGAGCTCCTGAAGCTGTGAAGAGCCGGGAGGGCTGAATCTTGCAGTGGGCACTCCCAAGCACAATAGGGTCCTTGGAGCACACCAACACACAGTACCTGCAAAATGCAGTGCTCCTCAGCTCACTGTGAGTCTCCCTCTAAGCCCTGGCTGCTCTCAGCTGGTTTCACTGCTTGCTGACCCGGCTCTTTCTGTCCAAACTGAATGTGTACCTTCTGCCTTACCCAGCTCCTGCCTCTATTTTCTTTGCTTATTGCAGACTGAGGGCCACAACTACCCAAGCCCTGCTCATGGTATGAGCGGGACCTCATGGAATTCAGTGCGGGTCAATGTGGGTGCACGAGTCAGAGCACTGCGCTGTCAAAGGCTGTAAAACACCCCTTCTGTCCTAAGGTGGCAAATTAAATTAATTTTTCTTTTATAACATTCAGGAGCTTGGTCTTGAAGCAGGACGTTCCTGGTTTGTATGTCACAGAATCACATGGGGTTGGAAGGGACCTCTGGAGATCATCCAGTCCAACCCCCTGCCAAAGCAGGTCCACCCAGAGCAGGTTGCACAGGAACATGTCCAGGTGGGTTTGGAATGTCTCCAGAGAAGGAGACTCCACCACCTTCCTGGGCAGCCTCTGCCAGGGCTCTGTCACCCTCACAGGAATGAAGTTCCTCCTCATGCTTAGCTGGAACTTCTTCTATTCAAGTTTGTGCCCATTTCCTCTTGTCCTGTCCCTGGGCACCACTGACAAAAGACCGGCCCCATCCTCTTGACACCCTCCCTTGAAGTATTTCTAAGCCTTGATCAGATCCCCCCTCAGCCTTCTCTTCTCCAGACTAAAAAGACCCAAGTCCCTCAGCCTCTTCTCGTAAGGGAGATGCTCCAGACCCCTCATCATCTTTGTAGCCCTGTCAAGTGTGAGAAAGGCAGACAGCCCAGAAGAGTTTATAGTCGATGTTTCTGGCTGTAACACCACAGCACAACACTGGTATCTAAATACTTCTAAATACTAAGTGTTTTTTGGAAATACTCATGTGTGACTGAGGGTGAAGGTTGTGTGGCAGCAGGAAGGAGATATGAGGAAGCAGATACCTCTTTGAAGGACAGTAGGGTGCAAAAGGATGATGCTGGTCTTGGGACCCAGTGATGCTGCAGGAGCATCTCTGGGTAGGACACTCAGTCACATGGCCTTCTTACCAAGGCAGTTAGGAAAGGCGGAGTATATATATATGTGTTTATTTTTTTTAATATTTTTTTTTACAGGACTGATAAATTAATTTTACACAGCCCCAGGAGGCAACTTCCTGGGGAAACTTGGAGGGCAAGCGTGGGCAAGTGTATGCTAGGAAATAGGATATTTTCCTAATATACTTGGATATTAGGAAAAAATTTCTTCACCGAAAGGGTTATCAAACATTGGAACAGGCTGCCTAAGGAAGCGTTGGAATCTCCATCCCTGGATGTATTTAAAAGATGGGTAGACATGGTGCTTAGGGACATGGTTCAGTGGTTGGACTCGATGATCTTAAAGGTCCCTTCCAACCTAGAGGATTCTATGATTCTAATACAGCCTTTTCTGCCCATGTTTTTTTGGTGACTAGAAGGTTTCATTTCTTTGGTGCGCTTTACCCTTCTCCATTAGGTTTGTCTTGGCCAAAGCATTTCATTAGCACACTGAATGCATTTACAGTGTGATGAGATAAGAAATATATGTCGATGTTTCTGTGGGTGAAAGCATTGCCTCTCATCATTGTTGCAGGATTATTGAAGCATCTCCTGCTTCCCCCATGCACAACCCAGATATGTCTTTACCTTTTCCCATTTCTCTCTTATATAAAGAAATGAAAATCGCATTTCTGCACATCCTTGAGATGGTAGGTGGGTACCCGGGGCAAGCAGAGCATCATACTGTACTCAGCACTGGTGAGGCCACACCTGGAGTATTGTGTCCAGTTTTGGGCACCAAGAGAGATCTGGAGGTGCTGGAGCGAGTGCAGAGGAGGGCAACGGAACTGGTGAAGGGCCTGGAGAAGAAATCTTAAGAAGAGCGGTTGAAGGAGCTGGGACTGTTTGGTTTGAGGAAGAGGAGGCTGAGGGGAGACCTCATCACTCTCTACAGCTATTTGAGAGGATACTGTAGAGAGGTTGGTGCTGGTCTTTTCTCCCAGGTAATTAGTGATAGAACAAGAGGGAATGGCTTCAAGCTCCAACAGGGTAGGTTTAGACTGAACATTAGGAAACAATTCTTCACAGAAAGAGTGGTCCGAGACTGGAATAGGCTGCCCAGGGAGGTGGTTGAGTCACCATCCCTGGATGTGTTGAAGAGACGATTAGAGGTGGTGTTGAGGGAGATGGTGTAGGGGAGAACTTTGTAGAGTGGGGTTGAGGGTTGGACTCGATGATCCCAAGGGTCTTTTCCAACCTGAATGATTCTGTGATTCCATACCGTGCTGACAGAGGGGATCACATCTTTTCCTGTTACCCGCTATTTTGTTAGGTATTTAAAGTCTGTGGCATGCCTTATCTCTCTCATTGCATACACAGGCTGAGAACCTTGAGATAAACCTGAAAACGTTCTGCTTTGTAATGTTGGCACTTGTGGCTTGTGGGTGGCAGGTTATGGAATGTTCTAGTTTGTGTCCGCTGAGCTACAGTGATTAGGTATCAAGTGACTGTGGTTATTTTCGCTTTTAAAAGCAACAGAGAGCTATAGTGGGCGCCCCCAGAAGACAAATTTTGTTTAGTCCCCTTTGATTGTTGCTGACTGGCAGCAATTCTTTATGACTTGCCGTATGTTTTGAACAGCATTCTCCTCCTCCCAGTGCTTCTGGCTTTGTACCCGTTCTCTGAAATGACTCCATGGCCCAGAGCTGTGAAATGCAGGAGCGTTGCTCTGGGCTATTATGCAGCTTGTATATGCGCCCTTGAAATGCAACTCTGGGCTCTCATCTTGAAAAAAACGTATGATTCTTAACTTAGCAATTTCATCCTTCCTTACATTCATGTTCTCTGGCGAAAGCAACTTGAAGAAGGGCCCGTAACTTTGCTTGGCAGGTGAAATTAAGATGCCTGCATTAAACGAACCTTGAGCAAGCAGCAGTGTATGTTTGGTGAGCTGCCGGCTGTAATTGAAGTGTGTACATTAGAGGAAAGGGAGCTTAATTGATTGAGGGGCGGTAGTGGGGCAATGGTAATGAAAGCAGAGCAAACAGCTGACGGTCTGAATAGATTTAGACATAAAAATGGGAATGGGGGGTGGGTAAGCCCGCACTGAGAAGAATTCTCGAGACGCACCCCCTGGCAGTGTTCCTGTGAGACCCTTTGCAGTTCTGCACCTTGGCCCCTGGCAGCAGGAGAGCACCCCAGTGGGGTTTTTGCAAGTGCTGGTGTGACACCATGAGCTGGGAAGGACTGGAAAACCAGAGCCTGTGCTTTGGGTAAGCCGAAAACACGTTTTTTATTAGCATTGCGAATCCTTTGCACCACAAGGGCTTTCTGTCGCTGAAAGCCTTCCTGTACAAGCCTTAAAAATGGAAGGCAAGCAGGTGTGTGCAATTCATGACTACCTCCTGGATGCAGTGTGTTTATTTGGGAAAACACGGCCCAGCAGAGGTGGCTGTTGTCACCAGCTGGAGTTGAGTGCTCAGATTTGGCATCACTGGTCACGGTGGCAATCCGGAACAGACCTGTGGAGAGGAATGCTAGCTTTATGTCATCCCGGTGGAGCAATTAGCTGTCAAATAAATTGTTGCTACATTTCCCCCAGAGAATTTAGGTTCTTTTTCCTTTGCTCTCGGCATTTTATTTTGGCTAAACTGTTGTGGTGCTTCAGGGGAGGCTGTCATTTGGATTCCTTGTTCTCTCATTCCTGACTGCTGTTAGAGGTGCTGGTCCTAGCGTGCACGGAGCCTTGTAGACATGAACATTCAGGCCATCCCTGAAGAGGACCAATTAACCCCAAGGAAACTGCTGAGGGTGATGCCTGCTGAACACTCGGGCAAAGCTAGGCAGGTGTGGCACGTGCTTTCTTTCTCCTTTGGAAGGAAGTGAGGTTACGTGTAATTTTGTTTCTGGCACCTGAATAACACAGCAGAGAGAAAATGAGAAATGTGCAGGAGCTGAGTCCTGGTTTTCAACAATCCTCTGCCCACGTGGGGATGTTGAAACATCTTCAAGCATGTGCGGGATGTGCCAATGGACAGCCTGAAGAGGTGCTGATGTTTGGGGACAAGGGGGACGCTTCCTGTGTTCAGTATTTCATCCATCAGACGCAGGTGGCTCCTGTGTGGGCTGGCAGGGGCCAGCAAAGCTGCTGGCCATTGGCCCCCTGCTCCCAGGGAATCACGGAATTGTCGGAGTTGGAAGGGACCTCTAGAGATCCTCCAGTCCAACTCCCCTGCCAAACAGGGTTGTCCAGAGCACATCACTCAGGAGCATCCAGGTGGGGCTTGAAGATCTCCAGAGAAGGGGACTCCACACCCTCCCTGGGCAGCTTCTTCCAGGGCTCTTCCACCCTCACTCTTCATGCTGTCCTGCACCCATGCCTCGGCATGGAGCCTGTCAGAGGAAGGTGTGTAACAGCAACATCCTTTCCTGGTCAATTCTTGCAGCCTGCTATGAGAGGCAAGCTTGCACAGAGCTCGACACCCTGTGTGGCCAGCTGGGCCCGATGTGGGGTGCTTATTTTCCAAAAGGTCCAGCCCTGGCCACACTGAGCTCTGGTGAAGATCTGGCCCCACATTGGTCATTGTTACGCTCCTTGGGAGTGCTGTCACAGAATCACAGAATGCTATGGGGTTGGAAGGGACCTCTGGAGATCATCCAGTCCAACTCCCCTGCCAAAGCAGGTCCACCCAGAGCAGGTTGCACAGGAACGTGTCCAGGTGCGTTTGGAATGTCTCCAGAGAAGGAGACTCCACCACCTCCCTGGGCAGCCTCTGCCAGGGCTCTGCCACCCTCACAGCAAAGAAGTTCCTCCTCATCTTTAGCTGGAACTTCTTCTATTCAAGTTTGTGCCCATTTCCTCTTGTGCTGTCCCTGGGCACCACTGACAAAAGACCGGCCCCATCCTCTTGACACCCTCCCTTGAAGTATTTCTAAGCCTTGATCAGATCCCCCCTCAGCCTTCTCTTCTCCAGACTAAACAGACCCAAGTCCCTCAGCCTCTCCTCATCAGAGAGATGCTCCAGGCCCCTCAGCATCTTTGTAGCCCTCTGCTGTCCCCTCTCCAGCAGTTCCCTGTCCTTCTGGAACTGGGGAGCCCAGAACTGGACCCAGTGCTCCAGATGGGGCCTCCCCAGGGCAGGGCAGAGCAGAAGGACAGGATGACCTCCCTCCACCTGCTGGTCACACTCTTCCTGATGCACCCCAGGATGCTGCTGACTTTCTTGGCCACAAGGGCACATTGTTGTCCTTCTTCCTGGGTGTGAACCCATCTGGCTGTGAGGACAGGGGTGCAGGGGGTTATGTTCTCTAGGTGTCTCTTTCCTAGAGGCTGAAATGAACTTGTTTCTCTGAGCTATGGACCTGGCTTCCCATCAGGATGCTGTGCTCTGCACTAGTCATTCATTTCACACGCAGTGATTTTTGGATGTCGTTTTTGGTGAGCCATCAGTAGAAAGAGACTCCGTGTGGCACAGTGAGTGTTGAAGACGGGGCTGTTTTCTGAGGGAGTGGGTCTGTGGCCGTGTCGGACTGACTTTGATAAGGCTGGACACCGGTCCTGCCCCCACTCCCTGGCAGAGCTCAGCACAGCCTCGTGGTTATCTTGGACAGCATTTTTGCTTTTCCCCACCTCATCCTGGGCCAGTCCCTGTGTTGCTCCCCTTGTTGCTCTGCCTGGGGGGAAAGTCTTCTGCCACCTCCCTCTCTGCATGAGGGACAATGCTGAAATAGCTTGTGAAGGCTCCTGTTCCTTGGCTGGGAGGCACGCTGGAAGTCGGAGGAGCTGTGGCAACCCATTAACGAAGACAAGTGTTACGGCTAGTATTTGCTTTTATTGCGTAAATGAATCCTTTGTACCTTTCCAAAGGGGAAGGGTAAATAATAAGATCTGCTGTCCCTTGACCTGAAATAATCTTGTTACCTTGTCTTAGTCCAGCCACCACCAGGGAAGAGAGGGGAGTTGAGCACTGCATTAGCATCAGTCACCTTACAGAGGAAACACGGGCTGTGCCAAGACGAGCAGGGAACTCGACTATGGCTATGTCTCCCTTGTGTGGGGTGCCAGCACTTGACGGAATCATGGACTTGTTGGAGTTGGAAGGGACCTCTAGAGATCATCCTATCCAACCCCCCTGCCAAAGCAGGGTTGCCCAGAGCACATCACTCAGGAGCATCCAGGCGGGGCTTGAAGATCTCCAGAGAAGGGGACTCCACACCCTCCCTGGGCAGCCTCTGCCAGGGCTCTGCCACCTTCACCCCAAAGAAGTTCTTCCTCAGATTGGAGTGGAACTTCCCATGTTCCAGCTTGTGCCCGTTGCCCCTCGTCCTGTCACTGGGAACCACTGAAAAGAGTCCGGCTCCATCCTCCTTCAACCCACCCTTTAGATACTTGGAAGCATCAATAAGGTCTCCCCTTAGCCTTCTCTTCTCCAGGCTGGAGAGTCCCAGCTCTCTCAGCCTTTCCTCATCAGGGAGATGCTCCAATCCCTCCATCGTCTTTGTTGCCCTACGCTGGACTCTCTCCAGCAGTTCCCTGTCTCTCTTGAACTGGGGAGCCCAGAACTGGACGCAGTATATTCCAGTTGTGGCCTCCCCAGTGCAGAGCAGAGGGGGAGAATGATCTCCCTCGGGCACTGGGACGCAGCCCTCCAGCAGGTGAGGCAGCTTGCTCCTGGAAGTGGTCCTTGCCATGGCCAGTATGGGTATCCCTCATCTGATTGCTTTTCCGTCTTTTTACGGTTTACAGTTCAGCCTCGCTTGAAGCTGGCTCCCTACAGACAGCACCAAACCATGGCCTCGGGGCTTTGTGTAGGGTGTGGTGTGGCTCAGGGCACCGTAAGGGTGTTGTTTTGTGCCCCTGCCAGGCGATGTGCGGGGAGGACAGGGCAGCCGACCCGTAGGGGCAAGCGTGAGGCTGCCAGGCCTTCTGGAGGGTGTGAGGAGCCTCACCTCAACTCCTTCAGCCTCGCCACCTGAGCAGCATCCAGCCAGCGTCTGCTTTGGAGCCTGGGGCTTTCTTGTGGGACCGGTGACCTGGGGGCAATGGTGCTCACTGTCTTCTGTGGGTCATCACAGCGGGGAGAGGACAGGGCAGAGAGACCATGGGTCCTGTTCTGCCGATGCAGGAAGGCCATGAGAGCTGAGGGAAGGATGACAACATGGGAGTTTTCCTCTCAGGTGAGAGAAGACAGGCTGAGAGAGCTGGGGGTGTTCAGCCTGGAGAAGAGAAGGCTCCGGGGAGACCTTGGAGCAGCCTTCCAATATCTGGAGGGAGCTACAGGAGAGCTGGGGAGGGACTCTTTGTCAGGGAGTGCAGTGACAGGACAAGGGGGAACGGTTTTAAATTGGAAGAGGGGAGATTTAGATTAGATTTTAGGAAGAAATCCTTTGCTGTGAGGGTGGTGAGGCACTGGAACAGGTTGCCCAGAGAAGCTGTGGCTGCCCCATCCCTGGAGGGGTTCAAGGCCAGGCTGGATGGGGCCTTGAGCAACCTGGTCTGGTGGGAGGTGTCCCTGCCCAGGGCAGGGGGGTTGGAACTGGATGATCTTTAAGGTCCCTTCCGACTCTAACCATTCTATGATTTTCTGGAGCAAAGGGAAGAGTCATTGCTTTAAGGACCTGGATGAGGCAACTGAGCTGCAAGTACAAGCAGGCTCTAATGAAAGGCCATCACATCCGAGCTGCCCTTGCTGTCCCGTGGGGGGCTCGGTGACCCCAGGGAATGCCTGCCCTGCAGCAGGCTGTAGGAGGGAGGAGGAGGAGGCAGAGGAGAGGGGTGCAGGTGCTGCTGCTCTGGTGAAAATACAGCAGGCTCTGGAGCTGTGGGCCTCACAGGGTTTGTGCTCCGTGTCTCCTGGCTGTGCCGGTGCCTGGAGGAGCAGTTTACGAAGGAGGGCAGAGCATGAGGAAATATTTAATCCCTTGTCAAAGGACTCAGAGGGGCACGTAGGACTTTCTGTGTCCGCAGCAGAGCAACACGACACGGCAGCAGCATTCCTTATCGCAGGTGTCACCGGAACAGCCCCGGCATCTCAGATGCTCACTCAGCATGATCTTGCCTGGAGGACAAACGCTTCCTCAGGAGGTCCTCTACTCAACATCCCTTGTGCCCCGTGCAGGATTTTGCAGTGACTTGCTGTTTTTAGCCGCTTGCTGCAGCCAGGATGGGGAGCTGGCCGTGTGCTTTGCGGAGGTGAGGAGGCAGCACGTGCATCCTTCTCCCTTCGTGCTGCAGGCTGTGCTGAGGCAGCGTGTGCGGAATCGGTAACGATCCCGGGAAGGAGGCTGCCTTGCCTGGTGCCAACGGGAAGCCGCAGGGAATTACGGCTGCGGGTCTTGCGGGTGTCACCTTGTGCCCTCTTTCTTTTGTTTTTACTCTGTTCTTTGTTTCCAGCAGGTATGGATGGGAAGAAGTGCAGCGTGTGGATGTTTTTACCTCTTGTGTTTACCCTGTTTACATCAGCTGGATTATGGATAGTGTAAGTTATCTCCTGCTGGTTGGTTGGGAGGGCAGCTTAGGCTGGGGCAGTCGGAAGTACTGCTGTGGTGTGGGCTGCCTCTCAGTACAAAGTGTTTTTTGGGGATGCTCCGTCCTTGAGTTACTGTGAGGCTGGGAAGGCACATGGTAGGGTCAGGGTCCAGTCCATGCTAGTTCAGGGCTTAGAGGATGATGTTTTTATCCCCGAGTTTTTGTGCTCATCAGGCCCAGTTTATCACCTTGCTTTCTTCGTGGCACATGTCACTGGGAGCTTCCCGAAAAGAGACAGGCAAAAATGCAAGAATTCCCTTTCATCGTGTTTTCTTTGAATGACTCAGCAGAGCTCTTGGAGAAGCACCGATGCCCTGCTTTGGGGTGCAAACTCAAAAGCTGCAGCATCCATCAACGTGCTGGCAACCTGCCAGCGCCTTCCTGCTGACAGCTTGCTTTCTCACTAACACTTCTTACCAAAATGCATGGGAGAGATGCATTTCCCTGAGCTGGGCTGTCTCCAAGCATGTAGGGAGATGACTGCAGCATGTATCTGGCAGCGATAAGACGCAATCAGCTGCTAATTTCAGCCTGTTCAGCCTGAGCCGAGCATATATTCTCCTTATATTGTAGGATTTGTCTTTGGCTGTGGTCTGTGGATGTCATTTTTCAGCAGCAGAGGCAACTTAAACCTTTTTCCTGTCCCCTATTGCCTGTTGTTCTTCTTGCCCCATCCCCTCTGTTTCTATTAAAACAACTTCTCTGGAGGGGGGACCATGGTAAACCAGATCACACAGAATCACAGAATGCTATGGGGTTGGAAGGGACCTCTGGAGATCATCTAATCCAACCCCCTGCCAAAGTAGGTCCACCCACAGCAGGTCCCACAGGAACGTGTCCAGGTGGGTTTGGAAGGTCTCCAGAGAAGGAGACTCCACCACCTCCCTGGGCAGCCTCTGCCAGGGCTCTGCCACCCTCACAGCAAACAAGTTCCTCCTCATGTTTTGATGGAACTTCTTCTATTCAAGTTTGTGCCCATTTCCTCTTGTCCTGTCCCTGGGCACCACTGACAAAAGACCGGCCCCATCCTCTTGACACCTTCCCTTTAATTACTTATAAGCATTGATCAGATCCCCCCTCAGCCTTCTCTTCTCCAGACTAAACAGACCCAAGTCCCTCAGCCTCTCCTCGTAAGGGAGATGCTCCAGGCCCCTCATCATCTTTGTAGCCCTCTGCTGTCCCCTCTCCAGCAGTTCCCTGTCCTTCTGGAACTGGGGAGCCCACAACTGGACCCAGTGCTCCAGATGGGGCCTCACCAGGGCAGTGCAGAGGGGCAGGATGACCCCCCTCCACCTGCTGGTCACCCTCTTCCTGATGCCCCCCAGGATGCCATTGGCCTTCTTGGCCACAAGGGCCCATTGCTGGCTCATGGGCATCCTGTTGTCCATTGGGACTCCCAGGTCTTTCTCCTCAGAGCTGCTCTCCAGCAGGTCACCCCCAGCCTGTGCTGGTGCAGGGGGTTATTCCTCCCCAGGTGCAGCACCCTACACTTGTCCTTGTTGAAGTTCATCAGGTTCCTCTCTGCCCAGCTCTCCAGCCTGTCCAGGTCTCTCTGTGTGACAGCACAGCCCTCTGGTGTGTCAGCCACCCCTCCCAGTTTTGTATCATCAGCAAACTTGCTGAGGGGACATTCCATCCCCTCATCCAGGTCATTGATGAATATATTGAAGAGGACTGGACCCAGTACTGAGCCCTGGGGAACACTGCTTTTTATGGACCTCCAGCTAGATTCTGTGCCCCAAATCACAACCCTCTGAGCTCTCTCTTTCAGCCAGTTTTCAATCCACCTCACTGTCCATTCAGCTAATCCACACTTCCTAAGCTGACCTACGAGGAGGCTGTGTCGAATGATGAATGAATCAAATGATTCAGGTTAAACATTAAAAAATTCCCCCGGTTGGTTGTTTTTAAGGCAGCTAAGTTCAGTTGAGCCCGGGTGTCTACCCAACCGTGCGATAGAGATGCAGCACCAAGGCAGGCACATAGTGAGGCCGGGAAGTGATCAAAACTGCCTGCTGGAGCAGGGGGGAACACAGGATGCCTCCAGCAGATCCTGCCGGTGGGCTTGGAGAAGCTTAATGTGTTGTTTGAGTGATACTTGCAATTGAAGCCAGGATGAGGTTCTACACAGTTTTCATCTTTTTCTCTTTTCTTTTTTTGGGTAGGTACTTTATAGCTGTGGAAGATAACAAAATTCTCCCTTTAAATGTACCAGATAGGTAAGAGCTGGTTGTGGACTTTACATTCCATTACTCGTTTCTTTGAAATAATAAAACAATGAAAGCTAAATGGGAAAGAAAATCTTGAATCTTTGTTCCTGTGTGTTCATGTCTCTTAGGAAACCTGGTTCCAAAAGACCACCTTATATAAGGTAAGTGAATGTTGGTCTGCCAATTACTGTTCTGATTAAGGGTTGTTATTTGTGTGTCTTTGCCATCCTGTAGAGTTACAATACACTTTGTATTTTCCAAGTATTGCAGGTGACACACCTCCTGCAAGCTGCGTGTTTAGCCAAGTCATGAACATGGCGGCATTTCTAGGTAGGAACCACAAGGGGAACATTTCTTTCTCTCTCATAATTTATTTTAAGAAGTCACTGAAACATAAGTAATATCCCATCCGTATTGTTCTTGAATCTGACGACGTGAAATCATTTAAACCGTGATTACTTCTGATTAGGACAGTATTATTTTGTCTTCATTTGTAGAAAGAAAGAATGAAGCTGGATGCATTTGAACTTTATTGGTTTCTGATTTGTTCTCATGTTTTTAATTGTCTTATCTTAGCCTTGTATCTGTTTTTCATTGTATGGTGGGGTTTTTGTTACGTGCTGTGAATGTGAGATAATTGCATGTGAATATTGGCAAATGCAGCAACTGATTATGCAACATATCATCCGTGCCAAAGTCCCCCTTAGCCTACTCATTCCTAAATTCCATTACTAAATCTGTGGAAGTTTACTGGAATTTTCCAGCAGTGGAGGTAAGAGGGAAATGCCACAAAGAAGAGAAGTATCTGAAAAGTACTTGAAAAAATGTGTCTGTTTGGTTCTTAAACCTGTTTCTTACCTTCACCTGTATCTATTTTGAAGAAATTATCCCAAACTTAAATGGGAAATAATTATTTCAACCTTGATTTGCTCTTTTTTAGTAGCACTTGCATTTATCTTTTCCTGTTTGGGGTGATTCATTGTGCTCCCGGTTTTGCTCAGATCTATTCTCTCAAAGTATGGGTTCCTCACCTGCTGCATGTGAAAGGCACAATGTTTCTTTCCAGAAACCTGGGAAATTCAGTTGAATTGAGCTTTGAAATTAATCCAGACCCGTACGTGCACAAGTAAGGTACTTTAACAATCTTAATCTGACATAATGAAAATGAGGTTTGGGATATAAAACCTGGTAAAATCTGTTTAATCATGAACTTTGACATGAACTTACTTATTTTCAAGTATCACTTTCAGGGGTGAAGGTTAGGAAATTTAGGCATCCTTATGCTTTGTTTCCCTGCGTGCCTTTGTTTTGAGTTTAGACACTGATTTACATATTGAGCCAGGGTCTCAATTAGAAATAATTCTGGTCCCAGTTTGTGCTAGGGCAGGGTCTTGCACAGGGGTTCTTTGTGTGCCTGACATCCAGTGCCGCGTGGTTATGATGGTGTGATTTGAACTTCTGACCACCACACCACTTCAAACGACGCGTGCGTAGCGTGCTACTTCTTGTTTGACGGTAGTGAATACACGCCTGCCTTTTCAGCTGCTTCCAGGTAAGTACCCTTTTCTGCAGACCACCATTCAAGCAGCCTCTGTGGACCTGCACCACGTCCTGGTGAGTCCCAGGGCTTTGTGAAAGGGCAGGAATAGGCTTGATGATGCTCGCTCCCCATGGGAATCTGGGTGGAGGAGAGGGTAGCAGCTGCGTGACTGTGAGGGGAGCAGCTGATGTGAAGAAGGGCAGGCAAACAAAATACATGCAGCTTTTTGAAGATAAGCTGTACCGTAGGCTTTCGTTGCTGCTTCTTCCCATGGCAAGAAGAAATATAACCAGGGGGACCTCAAGACTGCAAATGTGTCGTGGGGGATGTGACGGTAAGTGGCTGTCCTGGCCATGGTGATTATAGAATGGTTGAGTTTAAAATTTGTGGTGTCGTGAGGAAAAAAGGACAGCGGAGTTGTCACCCTGGATTTCAAGACAGCAAACTTTAAGCTATTCAGGGGGCTACTTGGCAGAGTATTCTGAATATCTGCTTTTGAGGGCTTAGGAGTCCACAATAGCTGGCCAGTCTTTAAGAACCACCTCTTAAGAGCACAGGAGCAGGCCATCCCACTGTTTTGGGAGCCAAGCAAACAGGGCAGAAGACCAGGTTGGCTGAACAGAGAACTCCTCCTGGAGCCCAAGAGGAAAAAGAAATCATATGATCTCTGGAAGCGAGGTCAGGCTTTGCAGGAAGATTATGGAGCTGTGGTTCGTACGCGAAGGACAAGGACAAGGAGACAAGGAAGGACAAAGCTCAACTAGAGTTGAAACTGGTCAGTGTTGTGCCAGATAAAAAGAAGGGCTTTTTGAAATATCTGAGTGACTCAGATTGGTAAATCCCCAGCAGCGCGCACTAAGGTGAGACAAATCTCAAGATCCTTATACAAACATTTCTTAAGTTAGTAACCAGGTCTTATCTAGGCCCACGATAATTAGGTATCTTAAAAATTATGGCAAGTGGTAAGGTATGCATTACATTAATTAGCAACAGGTATACAATAAACTATGGCAAGTGGTACTTAATAACAGGTATACAATGAATAATAGCAAGGGGTGTGGTGTGCCTTGCGTTACTTCTCTGAAAGGAAAGAGAAAGAAAGGAAAAAAAAAAGAAGGAAAGAATCAAAGGGACAGAGAAGGAGAGATTGAGAGGGAAAAAGATAAAGAGGTCATTGGTTCGGTTCTAGCATTGCTCTGGTCAGTGCAGGTCATAGAAACGCTCTTCAGGGTCTCTTTGGGGAAAAGTCTTCCCAGGTCATAAATCTTCTCTTCTCTTCTCTTCTCTTCTCTTCTCTTCTCTTCTCTTCTCTTCTCTTCTCTTCTCTTCTCTTCTCTTCTCTTCTCTTCTCTTTCAGGGAAAGTCTTCTCCCTTTTGTGTTCCCCAGCTCCCAGGGCCAGTTTTGTCTCAAATTTCTCCCCTCACCCAGGTGACCTGCAGCATGGTTTGGATGGGGAGATGAGAGCTATAGTCATATATATTTAGCATGATCTTGATAATCTTCATTAGCATATGCAGGGGTGTGAACTCTAATGTGCATTTGACAGATAAGGAGGCAAGAGTCAACACTGGGCATAGCCTCTTTTTCAGAGAAACAATTCATCCTTCACAGGAGAAAAAACAGGGCTGTTCTGTTTCTTTAAACCAGGTGCCACTTTTCTTGCTCCCAAGAGATAAGTAGGTGTTAGCCTTATCAGTTCCTGGAGCAGAAGGCCTGGTTCTTCCAAGTGTTTGAGACATTAAAGGTCTCTTCAGGCTGCTTTGTTTAGGAGAAATTAGGAGTGGTCCCAGTAGACATGAGGCTGCCTGGTCCCCTGAGCTGGAGGACCATGAATCACAGAATCTTCATGGTTGGAAGGGACTTTGAGATCATTGAGTCCAACCCCCACACACACGCACACAAAAAGAAAAACAAAACAAAAACCAAAAACCACACCCAGAGACAGGCACAACCCAACAATGTTGGGCACTAGAGCATGCCCTGAAGAGCCACGTCTACACACTTCTTAAATCCCTCCAGGGATGGTGACTCCACCACCTCCCTGGGCAGGCCCTTCCACTGCCTGACCACCCTCTCAGGAAAGTCAGTCTTCCCAAGATCTCATCTAAACCTCCCCTGCCCCAACTTCACACCATTTCCTCTGCTCCTGGCATTATTCCCTTGGGAGAAGAGGCCAACCCCCACCTCTCTACACCCTCCTTTCAGGGAGCTGGAGAGGGCAAGGAGGTCTCCCCTCAGCCTCCTCTGCTCCAAACTAAACATGCCCAGTTCCCTCAGCCTCTCCTCGTAGGACTTCTTCTCCAGACCCCTCACCAGCTTGGTGGCTCTCCTCTGGACTTTGCATTTGTGGATGCTGAAATTGTAAGGGTCCAGTTGTATCAGCTGAATGTTCACAAGTCCCAGGGCCTGATGGGATTCATCCGAGTACTGAAGAAGCTAGCGGATGGTATGGCAGGACTCTGTTCAATCATCTACCAAAGGTTTGGGGAGTCTGGGGAGGTCCCTGCTGGCTGGAAGCTAGCCAATGTTATTCCAATCTACAAAGCCAGCATGAGGGCAGACCCAGGGAACTCCAGACCTCTTTGTCTAACCTCAGTTCCTGGAAAAGTTATGGAGAAGATCATACTGCATACCATTGAAAGGCATTTAAAGAACAACGCGGCCATCAGGCACAGTCAACATGGGGTCACAAAGGGAAAGTCCTGTGTAACTAATTTGATACCCTTCTGTCATGAGGTCACCTGGCTAGTGGATGAAGGGAAGGCGGTGGATGCAGTTTTTCTGGATTTTAGTAAGGCTTTTGATACTGTCCCTCACAGCATTCTTCTGTGTCCAGCTGTGAGATGAGCAGGTACACAGTGTGCTGAGTGAAGAACTGGCTGAAGGGCAGCGTTCGGAGGGTTGTAGTGAATGGGGTTACATCTGGCTAGTGACCAGTCACCAGTGGTGTTCCTCAGGGTTCAGTTCTAGGACCATTCCTGTTCAATGTATTTATCAATGATGTGGATGCAGCAGTTGAATGCACCGTTAGCAAGTCTGCTGGTGATACCAAACTGGAATGTGCTGTTGACTCTTTTGAAGGATGAGAGGCTTTGCAGAGGGACCTAGATTTGGTGGTCAATGGAGTTAAATCCAGCTGGCAGACAGTCACAAGTCACAAGTCCAGGGCTCAGTGTTGGGACCATTTCTGTTTAACATCGATGATTTTGATAAGGACACAGAGTGTGACCCTTGGGATCATCGAATCCAACCCTCAACCCCACTCTACAAAGTTCTCCCCTACACCATCTCCCCCAACACCACATCTAAACGACTCTCAAACACATTCAGGGATGGTGACTCAACCCCCTCCCTGGGCAGCCTATTCCAGTCTCTGACCACTCTTTCTGTGAAGAATTGTTTCCTAATGGCCACTCTAAACCTACCCTGTTGGAGCCTGAAGCCATTCCCTCTTGTTCTATGGCTAATGACCTGGGAGAAGAGACCAGCACCAACCTCTCTACAGATTTCAGGTAGTTGTAGAGAGTGATGAGGTCTCCCCTCGGCCTCCTCTTCCTATGGAAGACATTTTATTATCTGCATTTGCTACTCCATTGCAGTTAGAAATTTTGGGGGTCAATGTCATGCATTCAACATTGTCTCAATGTCCTGTGATCTTGGTGAAACTATCAGGACAAATTTTTAAAAGCCTTTTACGTATCATGACATTGGTTCTCACTTAGGAAGTAGGAGATGATAGCGTGTTCTACTAATGACTCACTGTGCATTCTGTTTCCTTCTCAGCACTTGTCATGGCTGTCCTGCGCTTCATTCAGCTGAAGCCGAAGGTGCTGAACCCTTGGCTGAACGTCAGCGGCCTGGTGGCATTATGCTTGGCCTCTTTTGGGATGACCCTACTCGGCAACTTTCAGGTACTACACTATGGGCTTGGACTTCTGTGTCCGTGCTGCCAGGTTCCTGCTTTTCTAGCAGATCTGCTTAGGTCTTTGAACCACCTGTGGTGGGACCCCAGAAGATAATGTGTCTGGCTGTGCCCCTGTCCCAGCAGGTACAGCCTCCTTGTCTCTGCCACCTCTATCTACCGTGTCTGTGGCTCCAGCGGCATGCTGAGTTGAAGGGCCAGGGTCATTTTCAGGTATTCCCAGGAGGATTTGCACCTCCATGCTTACACTTGAACTGCCAAGAGCCAGAGTGGGGAACCTGTAGAATCTCTTGAGCCCTGGGAGTTGGCACAGGTGGTCCTGAGTAGAAGGATTGAGCTGGAAGTTTCCATACACATCTGTGTGAACAGATGCACAGCTGCCCGTACAGATTTAGCAGAGAGTTGAGTGTCCTTCGTTTAAAACATATGTTGTTTAAATCTACCTCTTGCTTGTCCTCAGACTGGCCAGGAGAGGGACACAGCAGAGGAGTGCTATGACTTCTGATGTGACAGGTACCTGGATGAGGTCCCTCAGATTCTCGAGATGTTCTGCAGCATTATACAAACGAGCAAGCTGCCAGTGCCACAACATTGCTCCGTAGGGTTGGGTACCTGCTGTGGTCGTGTGTCTGTTAGGTCTGCAGTGAAAATCAAGGCATTAGAGTAGGTAGCACTTGGGTGTCCCCATCCCTTTGCTGTCTTTGAAGCTCTGCCTCTCGCTGGGGTGCAAGTAACGACCCCCAGTAACGGCAGGAACTGAGATAGGTCAGTGTAGGCTGGCTTCTTTCCTGGCTTTGCAGGCAGGAGCTGTTTTTCCTGCTAGTAGAGAAAAAAAAATACTTGTTTTGTGAAAGGTGAGTAACTGTTTAGGTTGTGGAGCAATTGCAGGAAATTTGTGTCCTTTACGGTTGTCTGGTTTTTTTTGGTTCTTTTGTTTGTGTGGGGTTTTTTTTGGTGTTGGGTTGTTTTTGTTTTTTTTTTAATGAGGTGTGAAATAATTTGACTGTTTGGGATCTGCTCTTCCTAACTCCACAGCACAAGCTGAAAACTTGGTCTTGTTTTTTCAGGAGAGCTTCCCAGCTAGGAACTATCAAGCTTTTGTAATGGCCTTGACTAAGTGTGAGAAGATTATTTCTGATACAGGGCAGCACTAGGAAGCAGTTTCAACCTCCCCTTCTTTCTTCAGGTCCTCAGAGCAAATGATTATTATTTAAAAGTGGATACTTTAAATCATGCCTGTTATAAATGCTGAACTAATTATCCACTCCTTGTTTGTTACCTGTATCCTTGCTTGATCTTTTTGCCAAACCATGAAAGCATGTGGTGGTGAGACCTTGGTTCGTGCTTTTCCCTGCCTGACTGCTAAACTGAATGTGGCATTAAATCATATTTATGGAAAATTACAGATTGGGTGCCGTTAGAGGGACGTTATGCCTGTGAGTCCCTTGCAGTGCAGGCTGCCTTGGGAAAGGCAGCTGAATCGCAGTTTTGCCTGTACTATCATTTGGACCTACCCTTGGAAAAAAGAAAAAAAATCACTGTAGGGAGGAGAGGGGAGAGATCAGCAGAAGCACAGCAATGAGGCTGCTGTCTTGTAGATCGCATCTTGTTGGATGAGAATGTATTAAATCACCAAACAGGAACCAAGGCTTCAGGGAGGAATCACAGACCACTGGTTTCTTTTCTAGAGAAACCTCAGAGGCAGAGGGAGAAGGGAAATCGTTTGGCTTAAGTCTTGTCCGTCCTGGGCTTTCTGGATGAGTTTGAAGGCTCAAGGGATCTCTTTGCAGATTCTTGCTCTTTGAACCTGGCTGTCCTTTAGCCTTGCAGTATTGCGCAGTCACTGAGTCCCATGAGACACAGGAGCACAAGGAACAGAGAAGCACTTGCACTCCAGAGAGGCTGGGTTCATATTGCTTCAGACCCCAATGGTGGAAGATGGGCAGGAAAGGGAACAAGGAGTCAAGCTTTTTGGTGGGAGAAGCTTCCCAAACCAGGACCATGTGTTTTGGCTAGCTCAACTGAGGTGTCAGGGCTCTGGATAGAATCATAGAATCATATGGGGTTGGAAGGGACCTCTGGAGATCATCTAGTCCAACCTCCCTGCCAAAGCAGGTCCACCCAGAGCAGGTTGCACAGGAACGTGTCCAGGTGGGTTTGAATGTCTCCAGAGAAGGAGACTCCACCAAGAAGGATACCCTCTGCCCAAGGCAGCTGGCACCGAAAGCTGCACAGTTTGCTTCCGTGGGATGGAGTTGTACAAGACCCCAGCGGGTTGTCCTTGCCCACCCTGCCTGTCACATTGAGCCATTATTTCTGAGCTCTGCTTTGGTGAGTCTTGTCAGGAAGCTGTAGAGGCAGTCCCTAAGCAACAGCATTTTCCACTGGGCTTGGGTTTTGGGCAGAAGGTCTACTTAACTGTGACAGCTGTCAACTCCTCTTGGTTATGTACACCTTACACCTCTGCCAGAAGAAATGATACAGCATCTCTGTCTCACCCCCCAGTGATTCCTGCTCTCCTCTGTTGCACCCCAGCAACAGTTCTAAGGTAGCTAATTCCTGTTGCGTCCAAACCAATCACCGTTTTGTTTGTTGCTAGCTTTCCAACGATGAGGAGATCCACAATGTGGGCACGTCGCTGACCTTTGGCTTTGGGACTTTGGCGTGCTGGATCCAGTCTGCCCTCACCCTCAAGATCAACCTGAAGAACGAAGGACGGAAAGTTGGGATTCCACGCGTGGCTCTGTCAGCCAGCATTACCCTCTGCGTGGTGCTCTGTATCCTTTTGTCCCACTTCCTGGGAAGGCAGGTATCATATGTGATGATGAGGGGCCTGGAGCATCTCTCTGATGAGGAGAAGCTGAGGGACTTGGGTCTGTTTAGTCTGGAGAAGAGAAGGCTGAGGGGGGATCTGATCAACACCTATAAATACTTCAAGGGAGGGTGTCAAGAGGATGGGGCCGGTCTTTTGTCAGTAGTGCCCAGGGACAGGACAAGAGGAAATGGGCACAAACTTGGATGTAAGAAGTTCCAGCTAAAGATGAGGAGGAACTTCTTTGCTGTGAGGGTGGCAGAGCCCTGGCAGAGGCTGCCCAGGGAGGTGGTGGAATCTCCTTCTCTGGAGACATTCCAAACCCACCTGGACACGTTCCTTTGGGACCTGCTGTGGGTGGACCTGCTTTGGCAGGGGGTTGGACTAGATGATCTCCAGAGATCCCTTCCAACCCCAGGTGATTCTGTGTCCGACACTCTCTGCAGCAGGGAACATTGGCTCTTCTCACATCCGTCCTAGGATCTCAAAACACTTAGGAATGCTACTCGGCTTTTCTTCGTGGCATGGTCCTATGATGGCTCATTTTGCTACTTGCTACATTTTACCAGGACGCACTGTTTCACAGGTGGGCTCGCTTCCTCCAGAAATGTTTCTAAAACTTCTTAGTGATATCCAAAGTGGTTACAGTATTGAATAGTATCTGTGTGATTTAACGGCATCCCTGCTTACTTACAAGGTAGCATTTAAGATTATACAAAGTATTGAGTTAAAAATTCTCAGGAAAACAAAGTAACAAGGGAAGAAATCAGGTTTCTGAAGATGAGAAGATCTTGGTTTGTTTGTTGAAAGGTTCCAGGGTGCTACATCCAGCTCTGCCTTTTAAGACAGTTATCACAGTCAAGAGCTGCTGGGTCGTGTGGACTTCAGGTAAGACTTTGCAAGTGGGATTTGGGCTGTGAGGTCTGTGGTCACTCAGACTGGATGTACATGGGGCTTCCTTCCCACCTCGTGCCTGGCAGCCCCACTCCAGCCCTTCACCATTCTCGTGTGCCCTGGGTGTTTGTTTGGGGTGAGTCCGTTCACTGCACCAGTGTTAGTGCTGGGATAAACAAGAGGGCAAGAATAGAGGGTGAGGAATAAGCTAATACCCAGCCAGCTGCTGGGCACTGGAAGCTTCAGGCCCCCTATGGAGGGGGGCAGGCTGAGGCAGATGTTCCATCACACACACACACACACACACACACACACACACACTGGCTTCGCAAAGGCTTGGGGTTAGCTCCCCATCCCACACAGCTTGTGCATAACCCTTGCACTCCAGGGAAAGTAGAAGATCACAGAGTCTTCATGGTTGGAAGGGATCTTTGAGGTCATCGAATCCAACCACACACAAAAAACCAAAAATAAAACAAAACAAAAAACAAAAACAAACAAAACAAAACCAAACCGAAACAAAACAAAAACCCAAACAAAAAAACCCCACCCCCCAAACAGACACAAACCAACAATCTCTGGCAGCTCTGAAGTGCCACTTCTACATGTTTCTTAAATAACCATGAGATAAAAATTCAGGAGAACAAAGGAACAAGGGAAGAAATCAGGTTTCTGAAGATGAGAAGATCTTGGTGACTCCACCACCTCCCTGGGCAGGCCCTTCCAGTGCCTGACCACCCTCTCAGGAAAGTCAGTCTTCCCAAGATCTAATCTAAACCTCCCCTGCCCCAACTTCACACCATTTCCTCTGCTCCTGGCATTATTCCCTTGGGAGAAGAGGCCAACCCCCACCTCTCTACACCCTCCTTTCAGGGAGCTGGAGAGGGCAAGGAGGTCTCCCCTCAGCCTCCTCTGCTCCAAGCTAAACATGCCCAGTTCCCTCAGCCTCTCCTCGTAGGACTTGTTCTCCAGACCCCTCACCAGCTTGGTGGCTCTCCTCTGGACACGCTCCAGGAGATCCTTCAGCCAGACACAGAATGCTGTTTGCTGAAATGAAGCTTTGGTTGTTTACACTAAGCTCAAGATGAAAAGTCTCTGATTACCTCCTTTGCACGGTTAAAGCATGGGAGAGGCTGCTTGTTTGACCTGTGTAAGATGTAAGACGTGTGGTTCCTGCATTCTTGTAGTGCAGAGGAAATTCTGAGACACAGGAGAGCCAGTAGGCTTGGAGGAGATGTGCGTTGGGCTAGGGCAGGCCCTCAGCTCAGGAAGGTGTCCTCTACTTTAGGGAAGATGAGAATTGCTTTTATAGAATCATAGAATGGTTAGAGTTGGAAGGGACCTTAAAGATCATCAGGAGGATCCTGGCAGGTAGGGGCCCACAGCCAGATCCCCAGCTCGCTGGCTCTGTCACTGGCTAATTGGATGGTCAAGCAAGACTTCTCTGCACCTAAGCCTTTCCCGCTGCAAATGTTTATCAGCCTCAATTGTGATCAGGAAGCCTGGTCTGTGCAGGAGAGCTGCTGTGCTCCATGGGCATGGTTGGACACCCGGCGTCCCTTCCATTCCTGGCTCCACATTGGTGCTCTCCTGATGATGGCTGGCTGGGCTGACTGTCACCCAGCTGACTTTGCTGATTTTATTGTCTCCCCTGTTGGCTTTCTCTCCTCATGCTCGGTGTCTCTGCTCCCACTAGTTCTCCTTGACTTTCCTCTTCCAGATTTCATCCTCATGGCGCAGGGCATCCACATACACGCTTCCAGGATCCAGTGGGGTCTGGTGATGTGCTTCCTGTGCTACTTCGGCACCTTTGCCGTGGAGTTTAGGCACTACAGATTTGAGATCGTTTGCTCTGAGTACCAGGAAAACTTTCTGAGCTTTTCCGAAAGCTTATCGGAAGCCTCCGAGTACCAGACAGATCAGGTGTAGCCTGTCCTCTGGCAGGGGGGAGGGGGGCAGGTGTGGTCTCATGGGTTAAACATGACCTCATTTACACTTTTTTGATGAGTTTGTATTCATGTGCAATCACGATTGTATTGCCAAAGGGCTCTGAGGGTGGCTGTCTCATCAAGAGCCAAACAAAAATAGATGTCTGCTGGAAGAGGAGTGGATTCTTCTCGGCAGCAGCACGAGAGAGCACAAGCTGTCTGTGCTACCAGGGACTCTTTCTAACTGGCTCTGTCACACTCCTGTTCTTCAAAACGTTCAACAGCCGGTCCTCGTGATGCCCTTCCGCGACGGGGGCTCCTCAGCCTGTTCCTCAGAGGATGACATGAAGGAAACTGATTTCTCTGGGCACCAAGAGTCTTCAGGAGTTGCTGGTTCCCGAGTCACCAGGCTACATCTTCCATGCCTTTCTTGCATTGTTTTCTTTGCTGCCAACCAGTTGTAACTCGTTTGGGTGAGAAAGAGCTGCTGCTTCTCCTGGACTTGGAATGGTGCGTGGTGGAAGACCTCAACCGACTTGGTTTTTATGGCGAGGGGGCAGGTGTTTCTTCCAGGCTGGGAAGCAGCCAAGGCTGAAGCCAGGTTTGGGAGAAACCAGGTTGTGGTCGGGAAACGAGTCTTGGCCCGATGCTGCTTTGTAACCGGGTGGACCGTCCCCAAAGGCAGGAGAGGTGGCGCAGAGGGGAGTAGTTCAGACTCAACGGTGGGGGCTGGTGGAAGCAAGCTGCTGAATTAAGATGGCAACGCCTGTGCGCTCCGAAGATGACCCAGAAAAGGCTGCTCTTTGTAAGTATGTCATGCTTCCGCCACGTAGCGTCTGTAATATTTCAAAAGTTTGTTTGTTTTTTTTTTTTTGATTCACCGAGGGGGGAAAAACATTGTGTCGGAGACACTGGGCTCACCTGCGATGAGAACTGAACCGTTGCAGGTGATTCTGGGCACAGGGTTTGGTTTTGCTCCTCGTACGCTTAGAGAAGTCCAACTTCAGTCGGGCTGATGCTAGCCCTGGGCTCCAGACCCCTCAGCGTGGCCAGTTGTCCTGAGTGGAGTTGTTTGCCACGGGTTTAAGGGGGCTCCCCAAGGTGCAGGGAGGCAGTTCTGCCCTGGAGGTTGGTTGACGCGGCCCGAGGGCTGGAGGGGCAGGAAGGGGAAGAGCAAAACCAGAAAGGGCTTCATCCTCCCTCAAGGGAGGTATTCAAACAAAAGGTCTGTTTTCAAAGAAAAAGCAGGAGGTCGAAGCCCCTCTTTGAAAACCTGATTTGGGGAAGGCTGCTGTGTTGGCTGGGCAAGGGAGCGGTGGCAGTTGCTTCTCGTGAACGTGGCTCCCGTTGTCCTTCACCGGTCAGGCTCAGCTTAGGCTTGTGTCTTGTCTGAGCTGCAGGAAAATAAGGAGAAATTAAAATGGTGGGAAGACATTGGAAGGGGAATTCGCACTGCAGCGTGGCGTTTCTGAGAGAGGGAAGAGGCACGAGGGCGTTCAATCTTCTGCAAAAGTCAGAGGCCTCTCCTGAGAGGAGAACCAGCTGGGAAAACTTCTGTAAAAACAAGTCTACGTAGAAAGCTTTAAAGCCAGCCCTTTACTTTATCTTCTGTGAGCCAAAATTCCTTCTCGGGCAGCTGTGGTATAATTCCAGAGCATCTCCAGCCAACAGAGGGTTCTTGCTGGGCTGCTGAAGGCCTCTTCCTCGTAGCTGTGAGGGAAGCTTTCCTGGAGGGACGCGCTGAGGGCGGTCCAAGGGCACGGCGGGGCTCCCCGGCAGCCCATCTGGTGAGCTCCTCCTGGATGAGGGGCAGGAGGGGACAGCCTGGAGAAGATGCAGGTGGAGATCCTCTTGCACAGACACACACACTCGATGCATACGGAGCACAAAATAGTGATTTGTTTCAAGGGTATTTTACTGTAAATAGTCCACTGTGACCTTTGTTTGTTTTTTTTTTTAAAGTCAACTAATACTTTCAGTTTATCATTTTATATTTTGCAATTTTATGAAAGGAAAAAAAAAAAAAGATGATGTTTGTGATTTTTATTTTTTTCTTTCCTTTTTCTATATGCAATCCAAACTGAAATTCAGGTGTTTGGTGATAACTCTGTACATTTCTAGAGTATTTCTAACAGCACATTTCAGTACAACTAAATGACAACTGATATACACTGACAAATGATCACTGAATAAAGTGCTTTTATGGAGAAAGTGAGTTTTATTTTTGGCTCCTACCCCATGCAGAGCTTTCTGATGACAAAGGCAAAACAAAAAGGTATTTACAGCGTCATGATTAAAATTAACACTTAAGGAAGCCAGGGACTATTCAACCATGCAGAAACACTTACTGTAACGCTGCTAATTAGCAGGCTCTTTCTAGGAGGAGGATCGTAGTCATTACACAGCCCAGAAAGGCATCCAGAGTAGCTACTTCCCTGCCTTGCCTCCTGCCACAGGTTTTAGAAGGGCAATGCTGCCATGATGTCCCAAAACGCCCATCTCTACAGCTTGTCCCTCCTACTGAAAAGGAGGTGATACAGCTTCCTCGGGAGGACAGGGCTGCCTGCCTTAAAGAAAGGAGCAGGGAGGGTGAAAGCAGGAAAACAAAGTGTTCATAGTTTTTTTTTTAAAAAAAAAAAAGGTGCTGGGATCACTGGTGATAGACAGGAAAGCTAACTATGGGGATGGAGCTAAGGTAATGAAAACAACGTTGTGGTTTTATTTTACTACATTAGGAAAAGCTCCATGACCACCTGATATAAATTGGCACAATTTAGGTAGGGTGAGTGAAAGGGTCAGGGTGTTAATTCTCATTAAAAGCAGCACGCCGTGTCCCTCAGGAGCAGTTGGTTTGTCAAGGTTTGCTCACAGCTGACCGCTGCTATCAACGTGGGACAGGGTGAAGCTGGCTACCGAGAAGGAGCTCCGTGGGATAGTGCTAAGGGAGATACTTCAGAAACGTGGTCAAGCTGACTTTGATGTTCAGCCAGTTGGATCCCACAGCCCAGCACTACGATGCAGCGGTGAGGTGGGTCTCTAATTTAATTTTTAAAGCTATATTTATATATACGCTTTTATTTCGTTCTGGTAGGCTGGCTGTGTGGCTCTAAGCAGCTTCCACATTGCAAGTTGTACTGTTTAGTACCTAGACCTGCTGTGGATATCGCAAAGATGTGAGTTATTCCTGATCTAAAGAGCTTGCCTGCAGCAAAGGCTGTTTTTTTTTGGTGGCAGCCCAAACCTACTGTAGTATAGCCCACGTGTGGCATTTTCCATTGGGCATCCTATCCCCCCCCAGCTTTGAAAGTTTTGACTTGGGCAGCAACCCCACCTGCAGGAAGAAGCTCATATCCCCTCGTGGTCCCTGGAGGTCCCTCTAGGACAGGGAGACACACGCCTTGTTTGCAGAGCCCAGAGCTCCTGGTGGGGTGTCTCAGCACCGGATTTCAACGGGTGAATCCGAAGGAAACATCCCCTGAGCTGTTTGCTGGGAAAGGGAAGGAACAGCAGGGCTCGTGGCTGCTGCTCCTCACCCTGTTCCCAGCTCCAGCTGGCTGCTGCAGGCCACTGTCCTGCTGCACAAGCGACTCCACACCATCCTCTCCATCCATACCTGTCTGCACTAGTCACGGGTCCAAGACATGATGTGGGTTTGGTTTTAAATTCTGATTATGAAAATTTACCTAAAGTTACACAGAGACAATTCAGGTGAGGCACAGTCCTTTGCGCGTGCGCCACTTTCCCTAAGTGGAGGAAGGCAGGAAAAGTTCAGTGAAAGAGGAGATGAGGCTGTAATACGACTTCTCATCGTCCGTCAGTCCTGCGTTGCCTGGTCTGATCACCACAGCCACGTGAGTATCCGCTTCCTCGGCCGCATTGGCTTCTGAAACAGAGGTGGGGAGAGGGGAGATGAGATGTTCTTACCAACCTCTCGTTAAGGCCTGTAGATGCCCCCAAAACACCGAAGAGCTTTTAAAGGTTGAGACTGAAAGAACAGCGTTTGCACATGGCGTTGCAAGGCTCCAGGCAGGGACCAGCTCCCAGAAGACCAGCTGTGGATTACTGGAGCTGCTGCATAATGTGAGGCTGGGGGCAGAGTGGCTGGAGCTGCCCAGCAGAAAAGGCCCTGGGGGTGTCGGTGGACAGCCGGCTGAACAGGAGCCAGCAGTGTGCCCAGGTGGCCAAGAAGGCCACCAGCATCCTGGCCTGTGTCAGGACCAGTGTGGCCAGCAGGAGTAGGGCAGTGATGGTGCCTCTGGACTGGGCACTGGTGAGGCCTCACCTCGAGGGCTGTGTCCAGTTTTGGGCCCCTCACCACAAAAAAGACATTGAGGGGCTGGAGCGGGTCCAGAGAAGGGCAACGGAGCTGGTGAGGGGTCTGGAGCACAAGTCTTGTGAGGAGAGGCTGAGGGAGCTGGGGGTGTTCAGCCTGGAGAAAAGGAGGCTGAGGGGAGACCTTCTCGCTCTCTCCAGCTCCCTGAAAGGAGGGTGTAGCCGGGGGGGTCGGTCTCTTCTCCCAAGGAACAGGTGATGGGACAAGAGGAAATGGCCTCCAATTGCACCAGGGGAGTTTCAGATTGGAGATTAAGGAAAAATTTTTACACGGAAAGGGTTATTAAGCCTTGGAATGGGCTGCCCAGGGAAGTGGTTGAGGCACCATCCCTGGAGGTGTTCAAAAGACGCGTTGACATGGTGCTGGGGGACATGGTTTAGTGATGGGGGCGAATGTTTTGTATGGTTTTCTTTTGTTTTTTTTTTATCAGAGTTAGGTTGATGGTTGGACCAGATGATCTTAAAGGTCTATTCCAACCGAGACAATTCTATGAGTGGATGGGAGCTGGCTGCCTCGCTGTCTCCTCCCTGCCCAAGGCACCGTGCAGGTGGCACATACTGGCAGCTCGATTCCTGTCACCAAGAAGCTGGGCTGTGGCATTAGCGACTCCAACACACCCTGCTGAGAGTCACTTCTCACAAGCTTCCCTTGCTCCCCAAGCACAGCAAGAGGCCAAAGGAAGACAAAAAAGGGAAAAGGAGGTAACTGCAAGCTCCCACCAACTCTGCTGCCAGGGCTGGGGAGGAGACAAGGGCTAACTCCAGGGGACCGAGCTGGCTTAGACTGAGATCACAACCCGGTGCCATTTCTGCCAGAAAGATGTTTCCAGCAAAAGCAGGAAAACAGGTCAGTTTCCTCAGTCTGACTTTCCAGGGGGCAAGTCCTGGTGACCAGGAACGATGTTGTTCCTGCTGCTGAACATAACCAAACGGCAAGGGGCACAAAGAACCAGCCACCACGTGTGCCACGTAGCAGCCCAGGAGACATCATCTGCTCCCCCAAGCACAGGCTATGAAAACCACTGACCCTGTTTGTAAATGGAGCACGCTGCCTGCTTCAGCGCACGCTCCGCTCGGCTTTGACAGCATCTCCTTGCTCGCTTGGTGCAAGGGCAGGTTTTCTACTTGACCTATTTTCCCTCGTTGCGAAACTGTTCGCAGATATCCCGCTGCTGTGTGAGAGGCTGGATGCGTAAAGGAAGGAGCAGGGCAACAGCTCGGGGGATGCCACCGAAGCAAGGTGGCCTGCAGCATCTCTGGGGTGCTGGTGACAAATCGGCAGGACGTGTTTAAAGAGCACCTGCCTCCCTCGCACAGGTGAGAACCAACAGGACTGGCAGGCCACCTACCTCGAGGGACATCCGTCAGGAAGAGGATGTTGTTGGTGGCGCACCCAATGCTGGCAGCAATCCTTCTGTAGCTTTCGCTTTCTACCTTGGGGCCTATTTTGGTATCAAAGTGGCCATCAAAGAGCTGAAAGAGAGAGAAAAACAAAGGCAGTTGCTGAGCACCATGTGAAAACCTCACTCCTGAGCGACACATAGAATCACAGGATGATATGGGGTTGGAAGGGACCTCTGGAGATCATCTAGTCCAACCCCCTGCCAAAGCAGGGCCACCCAGAGCAGGTTGCACAGGAACGTGTCCAGGCATGTTTGGAATGTCTCCAGAGAAGGAGACTCCACCACCTCCCTGGGCAGCCTCTGCCAGGGCTCTGCTACCCTCACAGCAAAGAAGTTCCTCCTCATCTTTAGGTGGAACTTCTTACATTCCAGTTCGTGCCCATTTCCTCTTGTCCTGTCCCTGGGCACCACTGACAAAAGAC
>JAHREE010000546.1:5000-14667 GCA_033628505.1 Tringa tobata | reverse complement strand
CGGGGTTGGGATTTGGGGGGGGCAAGGCGAGCTGGCGGCCCCCGAGGGGCTGGGGGCGGCGGGGGCTGCCGTCCCCGAGGGGCTGGCAGCAGGGGCCGGCCCGGCGTGGGGGGTACCGCGGGTGCCGCAGCGCCAGGGAGGGGTTGGAAACCCCGGTGTCTGTCCGTCCCGGAGCTCGCCGATTGACCGTCGGTAGGTGCCGGGTAGACGAGATGGCTGGAGCCCCTTGAGGCAGGGCCTGAAGGACTCGGCTCTGGAAGAGGTCTCCCAGGTCACGATCTGGGCGTCTCTCTTGGCTGTGGCCCCCTCTGTGGCGTCCCTTTGTGGTTGAGGAGGGTGATGGTGGCAAGAGCTCGGCAGGGCCATCTTTGGCCTCCCTTTGTGGAGCAGTATGTGGAGAAGCTCACCTGGCTGAGGGTGGGAGAGGTGTTGCCCTCCTCAGATCCTGTCAGGATGCCGGACATGTAATGTAGGCTGTGTCCCGTTAAAATCCCGGGTTGGGAGGGGAAGAGGGGAGGTTTTTGAGAAAGGCCATTTGGCTCTGCTGGGGTACCTCTGGGAGGGAAGGGCGGGATCCCGCCTCCTTGATGTCCCATGGTGATGATGGGGTCACTTGGGATCTCGGTCTCAACTTTTTCTTGCTTGTGCCAGACCTTCAATTCAGAGTCCTCGGGCTATAAAGGTTGGAGAAATTCTGAATTAATCATTCTGAATTAATCAATTAATCTTCTCTCTGCTTTTTTTTTTTTCTCCCCCTTTTTTTTTCCCTTTTTTTCCTTAAACAATGCTTCTCAGGGAAGTGACCTTAAAGGTTGTCTGCTCAGCCTTTGTGTGGTCCTTACGCCACAGCACCGTACACACGTACAGTTAATTATGAATAGCAGCTCAATATGGAGGAGGGAAGCGTGTGGAAGGTGTATCCCCACGCACTGACCACCTGCTGGGTCCTCCTCAGATGGATAAAACTGCCTAAAAGAAAGGGACTTGATCCTTGCTGACTTTCTGCCTTTGGGTAACGGGGTAAAGAACGGGGACTCATATTTGCTTGACAAACGTCTGACTCCTGTTTTCACTGTTGTACTGTAAAGAGTAAAATTATTTTCTTGTGCTGTTCTTTGTGCCCAGCTGTCAGCATTTTCTGAGCCTTGGTGGTGGAAGTCAGTGCAGTCGTTTCATTTTCCCTTTTTAAGATCCTTTGTGCTGCAGTGTTTGCTTTTCAGATGTAGAGCAGGGGCGCGTGCTTGTATGAAGGTGGACGTTTTGGATTGTTTTTTCTTGGAAGAAATGTCATGTCCATAGTTTCCTTCCCCCCCCTGAGCCTTTCCGGGCTACCTGAGATTGCAAGATTGTGTTTTGGCTCAGTGAAGACGCTTTAAGGTCCTGACCCTGCGGTCCCAGCTGAAACAATGAGCTCAGGTTGCAGGATAAGTGAGAGCACAGCAGCAGAGAAGGGACTGTGGGAAAGGAGAGAGAGGATTCTAAGGAATATATTGGGAGGAATACATGGTGAGGGGGAATGGCTGGCGGGTGAGAGGAGGCTGCTGCTTTGGTTGGACCAGGACTTTGAATGCACGCTCCTCTGTGCTGCCAGTTTCGTGTGTGACCTCTCGGCGAGTCACTCACTGCCCCCATTGTCTAAAAATGGGAATAATGATATTTTTTGCTGCCTCAAGACTTGCAAAGGTGCCTGGCTTCCCTCGCCTTGGGTCCTGGCGGACTGTAGAAGCAGTCACCTGAGGTGCAGGGATGAAGGTGGGATGGAAGGGAAAGCAGAGCCCATTAGGAACAGGTGGAGAGAGAAGGGTGGAGTGAATGGGAAGGGGGAGGAGAGGAAAAGAAGACCTATGAACTTTCAAAAGCCGTGAAAGGAACTGTTAAAACAGCCGTAGGTTACCGTGCTTGAGGTTTGGTGCAAGTTTTTATTGCTGAGGTTTCCTTTGGATGGTTGTGCCTGCGAGGGAGAGGCGCCCGCCAGAGCAGCAGTCTGTCTGTAAGGGTGCTGTTTGCTCAGTCAAGCAGTGTTTGCCTTTGGCAGGCATGCACACTTGGCTCCCTTGGGGAGGGCTGGCCCTGTGTGCAAGACAAGGAGGGAAGCCTGCCGGCCACATAGAAGAGCAGAAGTTTCCTCCCCAGCACCCCGGAGCTGCTGAGCTGTGCTCTCCTATGGAACAGTTGGCATGTTCAGCACGTCTTCTGGGAGGGGAGGCTGAGATACTCCCTGGTGCCATTAAGAGAGGGCTGGGCTGCTTCTTCTGCAGGGAGGAGAAGCTTGGGATACTTGGGCTGGTCTGCTGCATTGCTGGGAGGAGGGCCCACCATCCTCCTCCTCGACAGGCTGAGAGAGCTGGGGTTGTTCAGCCTGGAGAAGAGAAGGCTCCGGGGAGACCTTACAGCAGCCTTCCAATATCTGAAGGGAGCTACAGGAGAGCTGGGGAGGGACTCTTTGTCAGGGAGTGGAGTGACAGGACAAGGGGGAACGGTTTTAAATTGGAAGAGGGGAGATTTAGATTAGATACCAGGAAGAAATTCTTTGCTGTGAGGGTGGTGAGGCACTGGCCCAGGTTGCCCAGAGAAGCTGTGGCTGCCCCATCCCTGGAGGGGTTCAAGGCCAGGTTGGAGGGGGCTTTGAGCAACCTGGTCTGGTGGGAGGTGTCCCTGCCCAGGGCAGGGGGGTTGGAACTGGATGATCTTTAAGGTCCCTTCCAACTCTAACCATTCTATGATTCTATAACATGCTCTGGGTCTGTTTCGCGATTAGCAGTCGCAAATGCTGCTGCCAAGTGGGGAAAGTTTAATCCCCCTGCCAGCCAAATCCCACGGCTGTGGGCTGTGACTGGCCCTGACCTGTACATCTGGTGTGATGTGTGCCAAACTACAAATTTTTTGTTGCTTTTTTTGAGGGTTTCTTTTCTAAAAGTGAGCACGGGGTGTAGCCGAACGCTCAGGTCTCAGTCACGTAGCATTGCCCTGTGTTGCAAACATAAATACATAAATGGTGTGTCGGTCGCCTGTCGGTGAGAGGCGTGAGGCACCCTGACTTTCCCACCCTAAACCATTCCTCCTCTTCTGTGAGGAAGATGGCTTTAGGTGATAGCTTAAGAACGAAGGCAGCTTTTAATCTTTTAATGGCTTCTGCCAGATGCTTGGCATGGGGTCGTGTCGCTTTAATATGGCAGGTGAAGTTTATGTGTAATAAATCCAGTTACAGGACAGGCTGTTGCTGTACGCTGTCTCCTGTCAGGCCAATAAGAAACTCGGGCTGCAGGTCTGGTTTTGATCAAGGCAGAAAATAAACTGGGTAAAGGAACACTAGCTACTGTGTGCTGCAGAGAATTGCTGTGAAACCTTCCCGAGTGTCTTCCTCCTTTTGTAATAACCTGGGAGGTTGCTGTGAGCAGGGAACTGTTTCTGACTGTTTTGCTGTGGTTAGTGAAAACTTCAAATGTTTTTGTTACTTCTTACCTGCTCTTAATGGCTTTAAGTACCTTTGCAATTTGCATATTGGTTTTACTTTTTGCCCTTGAATACGCACCTCTTAAAAGGTTTTCATAAGGAAGCCTATCTTCTCTTGAGTCAATGCAGCCTAGAAGAAGTTGTCACTGAGTGGGACAGTGACACTGGGCAGTTATAACACGTAGCACGCACTTACTTGTACTTTAGTTCAGTCGGATTTTTGACCTGTGGAGTCTTATGGGTACAGCTCTCTTGGTAGCAGAGAGAAAACAGCACATCTTTGGTAGCCGCTGGGTGCAAGTACATGGGTGTTTCCTTTGCGTTAGGAATTAGTGTTTTCAGGAAAAAAACAGTGCGCAGGTTCTCGTACCCTCAGATCTCCTCAGTGAGAACTGCAGACATGAGAAATCTACAATTTGGCAGCTGCCAGGCAATTTCCCGACTAGCCTCTTGGAGGAAAGCCAAAGCTACTAGTTATGGTGATGTCTGTGCTCTGTGTAGCTAAGTCTGAAGTTCGAAAGCTTTCCCAGTACACTTCTGGTAACTTATTTTGGAAAACGGTGTGTGCTGATGTGACTTAAACTGACCAAACTGTGCTTTGGGAAATGTGCATAAGCTTTTGACAGCACTGTGACATCGCACCGTAAATGTTGTGTTCATCTTCCTGTTGTAGCCTTGCTCTGGCCTCTGTTTTGCAGTGGAGAGGTAGTTTGTCACCTTCTACAGTGACAAGCCGAAGCAGTCGTGTTTTTCGGCTGTGGAACTGGAGTCACGGGTGCAGTTATTGCATGGTGGGAAGAAAATCCTTCAGAGGGCTGTTAGTTTCAAACTGGTGTTCTTGGTGTGTCATGTCCTTAGTGATATAAAGCAGGGTTTTGTGCGTTTATGTTGATTGTTCTTTAATAACTGTAAGAGGAAAATAATATATAATACACATTAAAAATACATGTTTACCTTAATGGTTTGTTGATGACTGTAAAACAGATGTTTTGTATGTCACATAGCAAGTGTCTGTTCAGTAGTAACTGCTGAAGTATCTCTATCCCCTGTGTGTCAGAAAGACAATGCTGCATCCTCTGTATGTGTTCTTTTTTGCTGCTTAAAAAAAAAAAAAACAAACCACAAAACAAACAAAAAAGAAACTTAATGATGGATGAACACAAGGATGCAGACAGGGTGGACCATTATTTCTGTACTGGTCCTGAAGACAGTAAGATGTCACACTAGAAAGGGCTCTGGTAAAGAGAGATCTGGAACTAAGGGGACAAGTGGATGAAGGGGAATCTGTTCTCCTCTTTATAGACTTCAGGAATTTTTATGGAAAATTCTGAAGCTTGTGAACCCAAACATCTGTATGGAGGTTGGATATGTCTGTAAGAAGCTGAACGTTCTTGTTAGTTCTGTAAGAGCACAGTTAATTCAATGGAATTAGTTCACGTGAGCAGCTTTTGATTTGAGAGAATTTGACTTAGGAAGGTACAATGCAATTGTATGTGTGTGGAAACTGGAGGAGTTGAAAATGTGCTGTAGTGGTTTTCCAGGTTTTCTGATAACCGTACATGTGATTGTGGAATAAGTTGGTACAGTGAAAATGGACAAAGCTTTGTAGAAAGTGTTTTTATAGATCATAATGGATCATAGTTTTTTGTTTGAGCCCACTGTAAAATCTTCTTTACCTGTATTAGAGATCATCTAAAATCAAATCTTCTTTTGAATGGGTGCATAAGCCTTGTGCCTAATAACTAGGGATGCTTCATTTGTGTGCATACTGGATTGATTTTTAGTTGGTGCAAATCATGAAATGTTTCCTTTTGAGACACAGCAGTTATATATATATATTATATGTATATGGGGTTTTTTTTTGGTGGCTTACTAATGTGATACGATTGCCATGGGCTTTTGAAAATACAAGTCATTATCCGAGTTACCTGCTGTGCATGTTTCCCTGGCAGCACTGGTACTGTAGCTGAAAGGTGGGGAAGATCACTGGGAAGATGTTCTTTGTGCCAGGTGTTCATATCATGGTTTTGGGAGGAAAAATAAGTTTTGACCATCCAATACTTGTGCTTTTTTTACTGCTTTCTGGGGGAGGGGGCTTAACTAAACATCCTTTATTTGTTTTAATTTAATTTACTAATATCAACATATGTCCAGTCCAACCTAGTACATAAATGCTTCTGTTTAACTGCACTGGCTTATAAATCTATTTTGCCTGTGTTTGTTTCTTAAGCAGTTGTGTGGAGGCTCCGCAGATGACTAAATGGAATGAAGCCTGTGGTGGGTCGATAGTGGTGGGGATGCAAGGAAGCAGTAAAATATGTTTTTGTCACTCTTTGTAGTTTCTTGGGATAGCAGAGTAAGCAACTGCAGCGGAAAATGGTGCAAAACTTTTGTGTATATGTCAGTTTTATTTAATCTGGCCACAATCATTTAAGCAAGTTCTCAAAAAGTGTGTAGGGTCACTGATAAAATTCTGCTATTCCTTACATCAGGTAACTGAGCTCGTAAAGATTGACAGTACAGGATTTTTGAGTAAGACACATTAACAGATTAACCATCTTGTCTTAACAGGAAAATGTTTATTGGCGGCCTTAGCTGGGACACTACAAAGAAAGATCTGAAGGACTATTTCTCTAAATTTGGTGAAGTTGTAGACTGCACTCTGAAGTTAGATCCCATCACGGGGCGATCAAGAGGCTTCGGCTTTGTACTCTTCAAAGAATCAGAGAGCGTAGATAAGGTAGTATTAATGTAATGAAATATCATGTTCAATTTTAGGTAGCAAAGATACAGCACTCGGATGATTGTATGCATAGTTGGTTGTACGTGATCTGTTAAAGATGACCCTGGGATACAATATACTTAAGATACTTATTGAAATGTTTTTGGTTTTTTTTTTCCAAAACTGTCTTGCTTGTGATACAGCAGTCAGGACCAGCACTGGTTCCCAAAGCGTGGCTTTGGATACTTGCAGAGGAGTATACTGCAAGGCGCTGGACTTGAGCACTTCAAAAATACATTTACATATAATGTGTGTCTTCTGCCTACTACTGTGAAAGCAGTAATTTACAAAAAGCTTTGGCTTTGCATTCCAGAGCAGCACTGTGAACCCCTAGAGTAGAGCCAGTGGCTTTGATAGAATTGGGATTTATGCAAGCAAAAATTAGCCGTTAACCTTTCTCACACGCTGTTGACACAGCACACTGAAAAGTTTTCACCTTCATTTACCTTTGGTAATATCTAAAATAGAGGTTCTTTACTTCATGAGGTTTGGGAATGGGATTGTTGAGTACTTTCAGAGAAACATTGCACATTCTTTATTCCCTTGAGTGATACGTGGTTCCAGGTGACTTCTAAAATGCTTTGTCAGAACTGTCTGTGTCAGTGGATCAAAATGTTTCATTTTGTAGAACAAAATATTGCTGTAATCGAAATGGACACAATAACATTAACATAAACTAAGTATGAAATAACTGTGCCTTGCTAGAAATACTGGTGGAATATTTAGCTTGAACTGTGAGTAAGATTGTGTTTTAATTTTCTGCAGGTCATGGACCAGAAAGAACACAAGCTGAATGGGAAGGTCATTGATCCAAAAAGAGCTAAAGCCATGAAAACAAAAGAACCTGTTAAAAAGATTTTTGTTGGGGGCTTATCTCCAGACACGCCTGAGGAGAAAATAAGGGAATATTTTGGAGGTTTTGGCGAGGTACGTGGTGAAATAAGCTGCTTATATTTGTAGAACTTGTTCTGTCTTCACGGATTTAGTTATAAATAGTTGCCCCCAAATGCATCCTGCATGGACACTACTGTAAGTTTAATGGCCAGAGTAGGTCCGTGTGTTTTAGTAGTCAGAATTTTCATGTAGGGGTATTAATTACAGGCTTTGAGTTGCATAAACTGGTTTAATGGGAGGAGAAGCTGGGATAAATCAGTGATTTATTAATGGGAACTGATTCTTGGGATGTCTGACAGTCTTGGCTGGGACAGGCATGGGAGGCAACGTTTTTGAGCGTGCTGTTTTGGTCAGTTGGGCAAGAAGCTCTTCAGCCAGCCAGTCACCTGATTTGCAATGGTTCAAATTCAGACAGTTTGCCTAAATTCTATGTGACTCTGTAGTCTCTTGTCTGTCCTCAGTTTTTGGTGGTGCAGATGAACAAAATATCACTGCAGTCCCTAAAAGCTGGCCTTGCATGAGCTTGATACAGCTGCTGCTTCCCTGTTAGTTCTCAAATATTGCCAGCATCAGCTCGTGACAACTCTGTTGTCGGGGAATTCGGTTGTCAAATACCTGCTGTCTTACTGCCTTACAGACAGTTCACTCTGGAGTATAGACTAATTACTGTTTGCCTAGGCTGAAGTCTCGTGTGCTGTATGTAAGGAGAACTTCACTCTGTGTTTGTAGTCAGGTGTAAAATTTGTCCCGTTTAACATAAAATTTTGTCAGCACTGTGGATGAACAGAACAATGCACTTAAACAGAGCTGCATCTTTTTCATACAAAACTTGGAGGTTTGAAAAGCCTATTTAGGTCAGTCTCAGCTGAGTTAAAACTGAAAGTCAAACTGAGACTTTATCTGGCACAACTAAAATATTCTCTGTGCATCGTATTTTGCATGAAATCTTTTACACAATTATGAGTGCTATTTCTAGTGAAGGTGATGTTCGCGATGGTTTCTAGTGATATAAAGCCCTACAAAGGAGGCACGCTGTCATATTCAAGTTAAATAATTGCAGTTAACAAATACGACCTGTTACAAACATTTTTAAGTGGCATGAATGGCAGGATAAAAGATAAAATCGCTGTCTTCTACCAGGTTGAATCGATAGAGCTACCCATGGACAACAAGACTAACAAGAGACGTGGTTTTTGCTTCATTACTTTCAAGGAGGAGGAACCCGTCAAGAAAATAATGGAAAAGAAATACCACAATGTTGGACTTAGTAAAGTAGGTGCTGTTTTTCCTAGAAATACGAAACAATCACAGTAGAGGGAATTACATTATCAGTTGCATCTGGGGATAACGGTCTGAAAATACCTGTATTTTTTCTCATTATTTCTCATGCATACGCAATAGGTATTAAGCCTATGTAGTATTTATATAGGTGCTAGGAATAGGTTGTTTTAATCTTAACTTCTGAGCTGAGGGGGTTTCTGGTGAGGTTTTGTGCTTCAACCCCAGTGGGGAAAGGGCTAAGACGCAGCAATATTTGCTCGTTGTGAAGCTCCAACGTTCTCTAGCTGTGTGCTCAGTGCCATGTCATTGCCGGGTCAGGCTGCATCACGTTTTCCTGGTAGCCTTTGTGTGTTTAATATGGAAATATTTTGTTGTTTTAAGCAAAATGACAGTTTATCTTAGAGCGCTTCCAAAAGTGAAACAAAATGGGAAATTAGGCTTTCCTGTTGGAAGTTGGTTCCTTTCAGAAAACTGCTTGAAATTCAACCTAGTAACAGAACCTCAGATTGTAGCTAGCCTCTTCTGTATTGGATGAATGTGTAGCGAAAGCTTCAGAACAGAGTTGAGTAAGAATGTTGACCCTACTTTTGTAACTAGGATTTGGTACCGCTTTTCTCTGATAAATAGACCTCAGAGGTCTGTTTCAAAGGGAAAACAGGAAGAAAACAAATCAGCAAGCATTATTTTGAGAATTGGTTCTACTGGCAGGAAATTAGGAAACTTGTTTTTATAACACCAGCTCTTTTTAAGTTGGAAAGTGTGAGCTATCTATTTTATTTTTTTTTCCTAGGGAGAGCACCAGGGTGACCAGATCCTATTTTCTGCTTGGTGTTCTGTAAAACACTGTTTAAGAATGTTTTGTGGGGGTTATCTTTGCTAATTGGATTTGACTTCAACTTTCTGTTTCCAGTGTGAAATAAAAGTAGCCATGTCAAAGGAACAGTACCAGCAACAGCAACAGTGGGGGAGTCGAGGAGGGTTTGTCGGAAGAGCTAGAGGAAGAGGTGGAGGTAAGCTTGCACTCCCGTGGCGTCGGAAGGTGAGGGACTCGCTTGAATGAGAGCAAGTCTCCTGCAGTTCTTAGTTTTTGGCATTTTGTGTTGCAGGCCCCAGTCAAAGCTGGAACCAGGGATACAGCAACTACTGGAATCAGGGGTATGGGAACTATGGCTACAACAGCCAAGGGTATGGAGGTTATGGAGGATATGACTACACTGGTTACAACAACTACTATGGATATGGTGACTATAGCAGTAA
>JAHREE010000544.1:0-25785 GCA_033628505.1 Tringa tobata | reverse complement strand
GCAATTTGCTTTGGCTGGTGGGACAGTGTTTCCCACAGGATCAGCTGCTCAGAGGATGGCAACCTTCCCCTCACCCAGCAGTTTTTCCTTCTCCTAGTCTAACTTGCTTCCTGCTCTCTTGCCCAGCACTGGCTGGCTATTCCAGATGCACAATGAAAATCAAAACACCCTGCAGAAAGCCAAACCAATGGAAAAATCCCTGACTTGCAACACATCTTCATGCCCTGACAATATTGTACCAAGTTCCAACTCTAGAGTCCAATGGAGCAGACGCTTTTTGCAGGATGAAACAGCCAGCACAGGAACAGCACACCAACTCCAGCCTCCAACTCCTTCAGCCTGACTTTTTCACTAATACCAGCATTTTGTGGCTGACTGTGCATCTGGCAGCTCCATGGGGTCCAGTGGAGCTGCACTCCTTGTTCCAAGGCAATGCCCATTCCAATGTATATTCCTTTATTTTCTTGTGAGATGGAAGCAGTTCCTGCACTGGGGGCAGTGGGCTCCATTCTAACCAGAAACTCATAAATCTCACTCAAATCTGTCTTTGTCGTTCTGTGTTAATGAATGTTGACATTCAGTGGCAACATAACACAGTGGAGGTAATGTGTAATTACAAAGGCAACATGTAACGAGTTTTCATATATGTCTGTATATATATATTTTTTTTTTCTTCTAATGCTTAAATATTTCATCAAGTTCTCATGCATTTGAGCACCTGCATAGTAGCCTTCCCTGGGGATTTTGCTGTCTATCCCCAAGCTTGCAGAAGGCAGGCATGTGGCAGCTAGGGTTGATGAGGAAGAGGGACATGTTGGACAAGAGGGACCAAAGTCACAAAGTGTTCTTTTACAAGGAAGCAGTCTTTTTTTTTTTTTTTTTTTTTTTTTCCCCTGTGTTCCAAAACATAGCAACTAAATAATTTAATCTGGTTAGTATTATCTTGGTAATGAGCGACCCATACTGCTCTTATTTTCAATAATGTTCTTCCCTTAAATCTGCATCACTTGCACACATATGCCTGAGTATACTGCAAAATTTTATAAGATCAGGTAAAAAGCATTAGCATTCCTACCAGGGAAGATGAAATCTAGATTGGCAAGGGGGTCAGATTTAAACTTTTCTTCAGCAAGTGGAGGTACTGATTAGCCTCACATTTGGTTCTGGAACTTAATTATTGTACTACAAGCCTTTTGAGCGATGTACTGCATACAGAGGATAAGTGTATCTTGGGGCCTGTGGTATGTTTTTTTAAAAAGTAAATATTACACAGTACAGTCTTTGGATCTGCATAACATCACCAGAAACATCTGCAGATCTTCAGTTCTCTCTAATCTTATTACTTTCCTGACAGCTATAAACCAATGCCTCAAAATGCAACACTACAGACAAAAAGGTTTCTTCTCACCAAACCGAATTCCTCTGCTGGAGAAATACTCTAAAGACAACAGCAGCAATAAGCTAGGGTTTGTGCCATTGTTGTGCTGGAAAGGGAATAGAAGTCATTCACGGTTCTTGCTAAAATTTCAAAGTCTCAATCCTCCACTGGGACCCTTCAGATACTAGTGGGATTTTTCCCTTAAATCATCAACTACTCATGTCACCTGACTACAGCCTCTGCAGAGTTATTGTTCCCTCTGCAGCTGGATCAAAAGCTAGAATGTAGTGAAAAGGTATCCATACTTAGACTGTTTTAAGAATTTTTAAATCATTTTCATGGTTTTAGGTGCTAGACTGGCATGATGTGTTCTTTTTAGAATATTTGGGCTTGCGATATTTTAATAATTAGAACGCGACTGCAAATGCACCGAGGCAGTCTGCTGGCCTTTTGTCAGTATAGGCTTGTATTTTCACACTTGGTTTGGAATGTCCACCAGTGACTTCAGCCAGTTGTAAGAACTGCTAATTCTATAATAAGGAAGAACAACTTGGATAAGTACTACTCACTGGTGAGAGAAAGTTTGCATAGATATTCACAATAGATAATTTAAAGTTCTCATCCTTTCTATTACGTAGTGTTATCTGACACGACTTAAGTTTGTGTTTTCTGACAGTCCCTCTTTCTTGCCTACTTTAATCAGAAGTGACGTGTAATTTCAGACATGGTGCAGTGAGATGAACAGTTCCTGACTCATAAAGGTGCTGTGTAAGTCAGCAAACAGCAAGATTCGAGGAGATTGCACTCCTTCATTTTGGTCCAGACTTTCACAGGTTTCTATCTAGTCCCAGAACAAGAAGCGTTAAAGCATTGCATGCTGTGCATGAGGCTGCTGAATTACCAGGCTGTTTCAGTCTGGAGAAACTAAATACATCAGTTTTATGATAGAGGTGAAAGAAGTTCTGTCACTTTCTAGAACATGTTAATTCACCTTTTTTAAATAGAAGGTGTTGCATGTAGAGAACCAGGTCTTCGCCTTTTGCCAACATCTCCAATTACTATTTCAACCTTACAGTGCTAGTTCAGAGTCCCATCTCTCAGTACACAGGCATTGTCTTCTCAGTGCAGCAGAGGCATATGTAAAATTATCAGTCAACATTTTAACTTTGCTCTGGGAATGTTCACATGGCTGGAGTTCAGTGGCACAGAGTCAGCTGGGTCTTGTGTTTGTCCTTACCTTCACCCATTCTCCTTGAACCAAATGTCAAAATAGTAAAACTGAGTTTCCCTTGATGCACCATACGTGACAGTTAATTTTGGAAACAGAGAAGATTGTGGATTTGTTGTCACAGGTTTATTTTAGACGCTATTGTGGTTTGGGAAACAACCATTACCACTGTAAGAAGGATTATTTAACAAAGCTGTAAAAAAATCAGTGTGGCTACCAGGCAATGAAGATACCAGGAAAACCTGTAGGGAAGGAAAATCTCTGCAATCCAAACTGAGTGTATCTAGTGCTCTGAAAACATACTTTGGCTGATATAAAGTTGTCCAACAACTGTTCCAACACAGTGAAGAAAACTGTGGAGACTTAAGACCATTCCATGCAATAATGGCTGTTCAGTCTGACTTTGTGCAACTTACATTACTTTCAGAAATTTATATTAGAACAGGTGTTATTTTTAGCTTAATTCAGTTGGTTTAACCATTATGATATTTGTTAATTAAAGGTTGGTTTAATTGAAACTAAGAAGAAACTTTCTCATTTATTAAATCTTTATCCAGAAGTCTTTATCTAGAAGTCAGGCTTCTAGAAACATATGTAGAGGGGCTATAACTGGTTTAAATGGCAGAACTAAAGCTGTGGGCTGAATCTCATGCAGAAGGTAAAACCAGATTGTTATAATACTCCTTTTCAATCTTAGTCTTGAAAATTAGTCTTTAAGTCGACACATAGTGAGACAGAGGTACAGTGAGATGTGAAACTGTGAAGGCAAGGCAAAAAATTCATTGGACTGGAATTTGAAAATTCATCAACAAACCTTTAAAAAATATGCAGGCTTAACACATTCAGCACATCAGAGGAAAACTGGAGTAGCATAAAACTGCTGAGTGAAGGTGCATACTCAAAGCCAGTTTCATAGTAAGTAGTTCCAGTTCTCTGTAAGCAGTTCAAATACTCTGAAGTTTGGTAGCACAACTGCAACCATGCTCTGTAGTATAAAGAAATGCACTTTCTGCTACTTTCAGTACCCCTAAAAGGGTTGTAATTTAATTCTCTAAACATTCCTTTATAAGCAAAATGGATGCTCACCAGGTCACCGATTTGCAAAGTTCTAGGGAAGGGAGAGTTTTCCTCAGCTAAAAGCAAACAGAATTTCAAAGATTTGTGTCATATATTTTAGAAGTGAAAGAACTCTTTCTACGCTCAATGGTAAGATGAGCAAAAAATATGGGAAGCCAAATTATTTTCTTCATTTCTTTGATTAGCTTTTTAAAGCTATTTATCAGTGAGGATATGCTTTTCTAGTCAGATATAACCGCTAAAATTTGATAACAGGAGAAACAGAGACAACGTAACAGTGAAGAAGTCTTCTAAACATGGTTCATTTCTGTTGATTTAAATGAAACTTATCTCCTATGCTAGTAACATAAAAAGATTACCGGAAGAAAATGTTGGTTTGTTTGAGATGCGATTAGAGAATATACCAGGCTTGGATGTTTGATTAGATTCCATCTACAAATCCTATTCTGTATATTCAAACTCATAATTCAAGTGTTTCATCTAAATTTAGAGGCTGCCAGGTGCAGATGATAAGCATGAAATAGTGTTACAAAATGTCAATATACTACTCTGAGGTAACATAATTTGACCCGCATGTGTTAGATAGCTGTGATTTTTGACACAAGTAAAAATTCATCCTGTGAGCAAAAAGGCCTCTGATGCTTCACTTGTCTGATCAAGTGAATTGTATTTGTCTGGCTTTCTATGGTGTTATATTTAAGGTCCCAAAAAGGTTGTGAATTTTGTGCCACAGACTGACTGCATCATTAATATAGTCCAAACTGTAATTGTCACAAAGCCAATTTCTAGACACTATTCCTGATGTGCGTGATTGCAGTTACAGTCTTGTCTCCTATTTCAGCAGTATAAACAGTCTTGTGGAATAAGGAGACTTTTCTTTCATAATGAAACATCAAGATTAACTGCACTTTCAGATTTAGAAAATCCGAGACCCTATCAACATACAGGCTATGTACTTACAGTACTTACTCTTCATTCCACATCGGATGGTGAGTTTTAGTCTAAATTTAACATGGGGCACAGGGTAAGAGGTAGCCCTGGCCCAACCTGTGGGGCTGCACAGCAATGGCCACACCGTACACACTAATAGACAACTCAAATTTTTGCACCTTCACTAGCAAAGCTCCTGAGTGGATGAGATTCCTGAAGCTGATGCTGGAATCTCTCTGGTAACCTTACTCTTTATCTTGTTGACAGCTCCTTCTGACACAATCTCAGACCTATGTAAATGCCAAATCCCAAGAATGAGTTGCTGTGAGGACAGAAACATCTTTTAATGAACAGTCTTCCAAAATCACTGTTTGCTTAAATGTAAATGTTGTACAACAGAACTGCTTAAATCTTAACGCAGTAAAACCAAGTATGAAAATAAATCCTATGTTCATATCCTCAAGCTTAGAAAGTCTCCATTAAAAGAATGAGAAGAACGATTCTGCATCTGTATGCTTTTGTGCTGTGGTGGCACATGTGCAAACTCATCGTTGCAACACCAAAATGCAAAAGGCAAAGGCTTGCAACTTGTCCTTTTAGGTCTATCTACAAGCTCTATTATAGTTCTTTCTCACATTTAGAAATGCAAGACATTGAGGCTACAGCTTTCCACCTCTTGGTTTTGAAACAGGTTATACTTTCTTTCAGAGGGTTTGAGCTAGACTAGTAGTGCTGTCTGAGGCTGAAGTAAGGAGAACACGGAGCTTTCTTCTGAATGTTGACAAACAAAGACAGGAGAAACCCTATGAGGGTAATCTCCAATCATATCTGCTCTGAAGTATAGCATACATTAGTGTAGGGTGAGGTGACAAGAAGCAGCAGTGACCTCAGAGTTTTTTCAGGAAACTGGCACCTGTGGCCATGGGAAGTTCTTGTAGCTGCCACTGTTGTTCTTGCAGTTTCGGCAGGAGATCGTACCAATCTTGACTGCTTTTCTTGTGGGCATGCAGTGTGCTAGTTACATAGTAGGATAGTTTATATAATCACACTATATTTGTTCATTGAAGCATAGTTTCACTAAGTGAGACCATTAAATGCTATGGGCTATATTAAATTCTCTTGTGCCTCTGCTCTACAACTACAAGATAAGCCAAGGAGATCTGTACTTTCTACATTCATAATGTGACACTTCAGTATTTATTAAATAGAATCATAGATACTTTGAAACCAAGTTGTAGGCATTTCAGATTGGGTATCTAAATGAATAGAAGTTTCTGTCCTTAAATTCTTGAGGTATGCTTCTCTTCACATATCAAGTGAGGGTTGTGAAACACCCTAGTGCTATGTTCACAAGCAGCATAAAACATGGTGAAAAGATAAGCAATTCTGTCTCTAGAACAGCATTTCTGCAGCTAAGGGTAAATATGATAAATAAGGCATAATAATGCATTTTCTGCACACTGTGGGGAAAATATAGCCAAAATACTGAGTACCTAATTATCCACAAAATACTACCCAGCTGTGTGTCGAATAAGGCAGGAGTCTGACTGAAAAATATCATTCAGTTATGCATTTAGACAGTGGTGGTCCTCATCCTTGCATTTCTTAACTCCAGAAACCTTGACTTAATACCCTTCCTGTCTTTGGTCAGCTGGTTTTGTAAGTGGTATGTATTCAAGGAATACTGAAGTTCTTGTAACATGGTGAACAATAACCAAGATCAAGTTCATTTTTCCTTACTCAGCTGCCATCATATAAGGACTTCTTTCATGTCACCTAATAATGTTTGTAAAGGAAGACATAAAAGGTAGAGGGAGGTTGATAAATCTTACAGGACAGTTTAATAACTTTGCAGTGTTACAGCACTTTTCCACTTTTTTTCTCTTTTCCTTCTTCCTGCTAACATTTCTTCAAACTTGGTCTCCATCCTGTGCTGTCACCTGCATTTCAGCATAGTTACTGCTGAAAATATGGATGAGAATAACTGTTTCCAAATCTCTTTTATATTTAGATTTTGTAATAAAAATATAATGAACCTGCAGTGAGTGATTTGCAACATCACAACTCCAGTTTTCACTATATAAAATGTACTCAAAAGTCCCAACACTTAACAAATAAGATCAAAAAGAAAATAATTAAAATAAAAAAGCTGTCAAAAAATGTTTACTGTACTAACATTTAGAAGGATGCTTTTCATTCTTAAATTATTAATATTTTTTGTCAAATTCTGTACTAAACCAGTGCATTAATTCCTGGCCAGTTAATTGCATATCTGCAATAAAATGGAAGAAACTGTAAATCAAATGCAGTATGAATGGCTAGTAATAGACATGCCAAAATATATATAAAATAAACTGTTATTCGTAGTAACAAGATCCTGATTTTTTCATATTCAAGTTCAGAAACAACTGTGAGTATTGCTTTCAGGATTGAATTAGCTGAATTCTGAAAAACTGTAAAACAATTTTGTAAAATTACTCAGATCCTAAAAATTTAGTAATGTCTCCTTTATTCATTCTTGTTAAGTTTTCAAGTCGTTTCCTACTCTGAATTTTAATACTATACTTTACCATTCAGATGTGACAGCAATAATTATTGTGAGCTTCACAAAGATCAAAACTAAAGGGCTTGTGATAGACAACCTGACAACAACATGAACGTTTGTCATCAGTTTGTAGGCAAAGTTCCTCTTATTTCTATGTTGTGGTAGTTGCTATAAATTAAGTGGACTCGTTCGATGCAAAGACAGAGGAAAAGGGTCTAGAAGTACATAAATATTTGATTACTTGAAATTGTTTAAAGCGAATAAATAATTACCTAGCTTTGGGCAAAATTTATACCATATCTGCCAAATATCATTATCTGACATGTAATTAACCTGTCCCATAAGTCTAATGCATTAGCAAAGCACAGTAGGTTTCCATGTTTTACACAGTTTATGTCTCAGTCCATGCCATCTGCCTGATGCTGACAAGTTGCCACAGCGGTACCAGTTTTCCTGACCCTGCAATGGCAAGTTGAGGACAGTGCAGGAGCACCAGTGCAAGATGGAAAATTTTGGAGGAAGAGAATTTAATAATATCTGTATAGGCTGCTAGTTTTCGTTCTTTGACTCGGGAAGGGCAGTACCATCACCAGTGTTAAGTTCAGGTGCACATTTCAGGGTAGTAAGTGCGTTAATAGCATGTTAATGCTTCGCAGAACTGAGGTTTCATTTGTCTTCATACACCACCCAATATCACAGAACTGCTTAAACCTTTGGAGAAAGGGTTCAGTGGGTGCTGGATGGAAGACCAGGCTCAGGAAAGGCAAGCTGGCACTAGATGGCAGAGATGGTTATTTTAGGGCAGAGCAGAGAGTTGCAGGAGAACTCAAGGACCTATTATGACAGCAGTGCTTAATAGCATTGCAAACTAACCCTTCTTATGTCATTTGCCATTGCAGACACTTAAAATTACAGTACTGATGTAGTAGAAGAATATTGCCCATCGCTTTTAATCTTGAAACAGAAGATTCACAAAACAATGTACTTCCTTGACAGACCACAGGGACTCGTGAGGTTTCTGCTTGTGTTTCTTTTCCGCTCTGCTCAAACTGTTTTTTCTCAACCTTTCACAGGAATTGCCCAAACCCTTTGGAGTTACATTTGCTAATGGAACACAGATGCCTAGGAGAAAACCTACAGCCTCCCTAAGGTGTATCTCTGACATAAAACAATTGCTAAGCAATATTGTAGCAAAATGATACTGTCTTCAAAATTCATGCCTAAATCAGCTGTTGGAGAAAAGAGCACTATGTGTCCAGGCTCTTCTGTCCAGAGGGTCCTCCTTTTTGCTATGGTTCTCTTGGTTGCCTGCTCTGGGGAAATGACTGACATTAAGGATAATGAATGTACTGACTCACACTTCTGTTAGCGATTAAGTCATATTAAAGATTCTCCCTCTGTGTGGGTGGAGGAAGCTGGGCCTCATTAGAGGTTCAGAAGGAAAGATCAATGTATTAATTAGTGCACTAGAAAATGACAGCCAGGATCTCTGGATCTGATTGTGGACCGTGTTCTAGCTGCAATATCTGGTACGACAGTTCTTCTAGTCAGAATTTGTTCCATTAGAAGACTGTTCATACTCACAAATTTGAATAGGATTTTCCATTGTTGAGCATCAACATTAATAGCTTATATTTCTCCTGAGAAAAACAACTTTTATTTGTTCATCACTGTGTATCATTTGCCTGGCTCTTTTTCTCTCAGTGCAAAATTTGAAGGTGAAACCCAGGCAGAATTATTCCCCATACTTTTGAAACAGTGTTGCAAATATACTGGAAAATGGAAGTATTCAATTTATAGTGACTGTTTCTGATCAGGAAAGACTCATTGTCATCTTCTGTGGACTTCTAGATCTTGGTAAGTAAATAGGGTAGGTAATTTTGTAGCTCTTGTCTCTGTAGCTGGACAAAAGCTGCTTTTTTTTAATTACTAATTTTCAAAACCTTAAAATCTTATATGAATGAAGATGCGTTTTTTTTTTTTTTTTAACTGTGAAACTTCCTCACAGATGATAAATATTGTGTGTATTGAAGATTTGGTTTGAACTTTTGATTCAGAAAAGGAGACAGCAAGGACACAAAAAGTTATGTGGCTGTTAAAAACTACTGTATTTAGAGCCTGGTGTGCCTAAATTACTATGTCAGGTACTTATCAGTATTGCAACAAGACCTTGATGAAAATGGGCTATCCCACCTAATTTTACATTTTACAATACTACTTGCATTGTATTGTAAAAATGTTTGCATCTTCCACTGTAATATTTGGAGGTGGGTAACAGAAAATAGAGTAAAATAGAGGTGACAGTGGCTGATCCAGCATATTCTTAAGTGCTAAGTTTACTTTTTTGTATTTATTATACATTCTGTCATTTGGTGGGGTAAAATTACAGCTGTCAGTTAAAAGGAACTACAAAGTATTAAAAGCTTTCTAGAAACTGTTGCATTAAGAAATTCTTTCATTCAAATTTTGTTTAGTGCCACTGACTTTGCTCCCTCTCCCACAAGCTTTCTATTTCCATGTTTCCGCTATTAGTGAATACTGTTTTAATGCTCAGGATTTAACTTTTTGGATGAATAATGAATGATTGGAGTCCGCAAAATAAGGTAAATACAATTGCCTTTCACTTGATTTTGTTTGCTTGCTTGTATTATACATTTCTTGTCCTTCTATTATCTATTTAGATCATAAGTTCTTCCAGGCAAAAGGCATTATATCTTTCCATACATTCACTTGCTTCATTTTCTCTAGATTCACTTTAAATGTATTTTAATTGGTAATCCCAAGGCAAGAATTTTTTATCAGTTTTACCTGTAGTTTTAACTTGTTTTCAAAATGTTTAGCTCAACAGTTTTTTAAGACTTTTTCCCCTATACATTTTTTCTTCACCTTAGAGAGCAAATGCTCAAACTGCTGCTCAGGCTTTGAAACCACTAACAGTCTGTTACGCCTTTTTGGATGTTGCTAAAATTCAGTCTCGTGTTTAATGATTCTCATCAGAAAAGAAATAATATCTTAGATCCATTAATTTAAATGTACTTTAGCAAGAGCTGCTTATGCCACTGTTATTAATATTCTCTTCTCATACTGCTCCTCTCTGAGTGACTGCAACTACTAGCAAGTATTTTGGCATGCATGTAATTAACGAGAACCAAGAGTGTGTTTGGTTAATGAAAAAACATTAGAGGATTTAAGTATCCTTTGCTGACTAATATTCTTTTCTCTGAGGAAAGGACAGCCAATGAGCCTGGATGGTGTTCAGCTTAGTATCATTTAATTCCTTGCATTTGGAAGGGATTTTGCTTTTCTTTTTTGAGGCAGGAGGGGCAGAACATTTTGTGCTGTGGTGTATCACTCAGGATCCTTTCTCTACCTGATGTCCGTTATTACGGACAGTGTTTTCTCTCCATCCTTCCCCTTCAGCATTTCAGAGTATCACATATAAACAAGGTCCGTAGTGTAGAAAATGGACAGGAATAAACCAGAAGCCTAAATTGTTGTGCATACACTTCAGATGGGAAGAACTGAGTTTCATGGTGACCCATTTTCTGTGTCTAAGCTGGACCAAGAGCCTCAGAAAATACATAACCCTCCCTCTGTTCAGCAAGTGGAGCTTGACGTCTCATGCCATTCTTCTAGGGCCTGGCAGGGACAGCCAGGCTGGTGGTGCCTCACGACATTGGGATACGACATTGCTGTTAAATGTATTGTTTCAGCTTCTTCCCCACCAAGAGGAAAATTATATGGTTGTAAACAAGACCAAGAAACTATTTGCATTGCTGGAGATCTTCACCCACAGATCTCTTTGCCCCAGTGAAGAGATGGGCACACGTGCTGCCAAGCAACAGTTTCAGAGCTCTCACAGAAAGGTGGGACCTGTGGCACGTAGCAGAATAATATTATCTCTGTTAATGTTGCAGAGAACCTATTGGGGTGAAAGGGGTATATTAGATCATGGGTGATTTCCAGAGGAAGAAGAGATTTGGCCAGTAAGTGACATTTCTGTTGGCACAGGCAGCGTTCTTTATGCTTGTTGGTGTATCAGTATCATGCTTGCTGGTGTATCAGTCACACTATGTTACAGGCAACAGCGCAAAAGTGTAAATGATTAACACAGGGTGAGTGTTCTTGAATTCTGCTTCTTCCACGCTCCATTATATGCATATGATATATTGATTTTAGTTTGATTAATGAGGTCACTTTTTGGATTTAAAATATTTCACTGTTAGCTAGTTGCCTGAGAGAGGAGAAGGCTGAAAGTGTTATCAAACATCTAAGAAGAACTCTTAATTTACCAGAGCAGATCATGACTCCCAGTGTAGCCATCACATACTTCAAAACAAAGTATTGGAAAAGCTTCCTAAAGTGAAAGTGTCAGAGTGCCATTTTTTCCCAGATCTTGTCTAGGTTTGGTTACAGCTTTGGTAACCTGCCACAGTTGAATGACACCAGATGCACTAACAGTAGTACATTGACTATAGAAAGAGAAAAAATAGATTAGGATTATGCATATCCACATAATTATTATTTGCTAACAATACATTTATTTCCTATTTATCTGCTTTGAAGACTAAACCCAAGTGTTATGTGCCAGACAGTAGAGAGTATAGAATTTGTGTGGGCCCAATTTCTTCTTAAAAAACAAAACCTGTAATAGAGCTTGTCATTTATTTCTTTTCTAACAGCGTTATTGGAAATCGAAGAAAGAAATTCTGTCTCATTTCTCAATAACTGCTCTTCACTAGGAGACTAGACTTCTTCACATAATCATGCAGGAATGCAGTATATTGTATTTTCCAGTTCATAAAGTGTAAAGAATGGAGCAAGCTATTCTATTATTGGTAGCAGTTCCATGCCTTGTACTCCTCCATCTTCATAGATGTGCAAGCCACATACTAAGACAAAGATGCTGGTTTTTGACTGCTTTTTGGTGAAAAGCATCTTTGCTCTAACCCGATTGCACAGCACTCAAACATTTTTGAAACCTTGTTTGATTTAATTACCTGCTTTGTTCAGCCAAAGTACACAGCCATGTGCACCACATGCTCAATGTAACAAAGGGATTTCTACCTCAGAAGTGGATGCTTCAACCGATGTAGTTTCAGATCATATATGGGAAATCTAGGAATTGCCTTGGCTAATATTTCTATATTTATGAAGAGTGACTCATGTTCCCTGCCCACACATACTTGCTCCATTATCTTATTCCCTTTTAATCAGAGTGTGCCCCAGTGCCTTCCTCCTGATTTGAGGCATCAACCAATGCTTAGGGACTGTATCACACCTGGTGCTTTCTCTTCACCACTGGCCATGTCCCTCAGGAACAGTCTGCTTATGGGGAGTCACCTGACTCACAGATGATTCTGTCTGTAAGCTTATTTCTGTACAGAATGTTACAGTTTTTCAAGATCTAGGGACAGATATCCCTAGGCTGGAGGGAACTAGTGAGGAATGGAGAAGTAGTTTAATAAAACAGATGAACATTGTTTGTTTCATTATTTTAATTTTTCCCCAGATAGCTCTTGTGTAGGGCTTTGATTTGTGAAATTTGGGTGAGATTAGCTGTGGATTTCAGATCTGTGACCAAACTTTTTCAAAGCTTGATAGACTCTTAGATCTGACAGTTTGGTTTCACTAAGATCCAGGTTTTCTACAGCCACTGTCACAGACAAGCTTTGAGGATTTAAGCAAGCAATTTCATTTATCTTTGCATCCATTTGTCTCTTTATTTGGCTTGTCCACAAAGGCTAGTTTTTCTTCAGCGCAATGGCCCTTGCTGTGTTGTATGATTCTGCTGTTGTGACAGGCAAGTATAATCTTGGCAGGATCTTACAAATAATGTTATGATAACAATAATTAAAAAAAAAAATATTTTAACATTAACTTAATATGGAGACAAAACATTAACTTAAATAATTATTACTTTGTTTTTAGAAATGATTGCAGAACATAAAAGTGTTAAAGAAGAAGCTTTTTCTTCTTGTTTCTGAGCATCAGAGACCTACATTAAAGTCTATACTTTCAGAGAGGTACAGAGGTAAAGGCAGAGTCAGAGGTTGGAAGAGCAATTCTGGATTATGGTCTCTCATAGTACAGATAAATATGAAGTCTAAATGTCAGCTAAATACAATAATTTTCCCACTTTGGTTTTGAATGAATTAAGCAAGATTATGTATGTAACAGAAGTCTTTCTCCCTTATTCGTGTAGTACTATGTCTGTTTTGAGAAGTTATCATTTGGGGCTTGGCTCTTTCCCTCCCTGCCTCAGATTGCTTCTGCCCAGTAGCCTCCACCTGAAACCTTGCCCATTACAGCTTCTTTTAGCTTCCAACAGGGAAACACTTTCACAGTGCATCTCCAGGGATGCTTACATCTCTGCTTGCTCCCCTTCCTGCCCTTTGGTGGAGCATTAACTCTCCTCCCCTTCAGTCCTTCAAGGGCATCCAGACAGACCTTTTTCTCCTAAACTCATGTTAATACAGGAGATAATCAGGCCATTCTTCTTAATGAAAACCAAAATTGCTTCCCCTTCTTCAATATGCCTATATTGCTTTGTTAGCCAAGGGGTTGCTGCCTATATATAACTAGATAGTAGACAATACTTCCCTTCAGTAAGTAGAATTCTTTCCTCCTCTCTTAAATGACTGTTTGCCATGTTTCAGTGTGGTATGTAGCTTTCACTGCACTTTATATTCTATATCAGTCTGTGCATTAAAACCATAATTGAGATATACTTAGGTGCTTGCCTGCATCTCATTATTGGCTGAGTACTGCTTAGACTGACAATGAATTTTGGTGACTGATCTCCATCCTCCTACTCCAAAGCATTCCATTGTACATGCTAATGGTCTTAGGATAACAAAGCTATACATGTAATATTTTTTTTTAAGTTAAGAACATGACTATATTAGAAGAGATGTGCTTTTAAAAATTATACTCGTATAGTGACTTCTGATCAAGTTTAAAAAAAACTTGAAACTCCAGATCTTTGTAAAAAGTTGCATTTTGAAGACTAGACAGACTGACTACCATCAAAAACACTCTGAATGGAGGTAGTTCAATCTTGTATTTCAGACGTGGAAATGGCAGGTTTTCTCTGAAGTGATACTTGGTATTGTTGAAAAACAGCTCAAGATAAGAAAATGATGTTTGTGAGACAGAACTGAAAGAATAATTTATACCAGGGACTTTGATGAACAGAAAGTGAGGTTAAACTTGTCAGGTAGTTTCCACACTCTTTTCATTATTTGTTTAAAGTTACTAAGCAAACCTGACTTGATTGCAAAGGGATTCTTCTACCAGTCAGCAGCATCTCAAAATTCAAGCTTTTTGTTGAACCAGAAGAACTGGTCAATGTGTGATCACTAATTGAGCTTATTGACTGATTCTTCAAAACATCATTCATATCCAGCTTAGAACACAGGACTGAATCCCACTGGAGTTGCTGTAAGCACATGTTTAAATGTCTTTTGTGAGTAAAGATGGACAGAAATCTTGTAGATTTGTATTTCAGATCTTGCACCTTCTTGCCATCCTCCAGAAGTTAAAATTCCTACAGCTGTTTCAGCCCTGAAAGGGTTAGGGAGTTCCAGAAGATGCTGTCTTGTAGACAGTCTTTGCTTTTTTGGGAACCTAAGTCATCTACCTGAAGCATAACTCCTAGAAGAATTAAACTCCTGACAGTGTAAGTGGCTGAATGCAAATTTTCATTTTCTCCTGTCACTGCTGGGCAGTCCACTATATATGCATGAGCCTTACCAGTAATGAAGAGTGGGGTTTAATCAGTGGCTGGGTTTGTTAATTGCCTCTGTGCCAGGGCTTTGACAAGGCTTAAAGAGCCCTCTTCATTATTTCACTACCCTGAAAGGTCTCTCATCTAATATATATGTTACCTCAAAAGTGAGTAACTGTACAAGCACTTCACTTAAGCCTTTTTAACTCCTTGAGATACTTGTCCCAAACACTTATGGCAGCACACCTCAACAAATGACATCTTTCTTTTCATGGGAACACAATATAAACATGGAGAGAAATATGGAGAAACTAACGTGTTGGATTTTTTTAGCTTGATCGGATGCACTCAGAAAGCATTGGCAACATTTATGCAACTCTACTGCTTTTTGTCTTATTCTGTACAGAGATCAGACTTAACAATTTGATGGATCCAGAGGAGGGAAAACAGTTTCATAATAATAAGCAGTTTCTGCATCAATGTAGCTAACGGGCACATCAGGTGCTAATAGTTGTGCATGAACTTTGTGTGAGGCATCACGATTATTACATTATACTTTCTCAAATCATCTGCATTTGTTTCCCAATGATGGTCTTTTTCTCTCCATTTAATGGTAGGAAAAATGAAGGAAATTAGCTGGAGATCTTCCTCAACGAGACAAATTTTTCAAGAGGAAAAGGTAAATTACATTTTTTTCTTAAATAAAAAAAATCTCAGAATATATCAAATAAAAAAAAAAATCTGTCTTTTGCCACAGAAAAGTGTAACAACCACTGTTTTTTCCTCTTGTCAGAGGAGTTAAATCTGAAGCCTGTTATGATAACTGAAAAGTCAGTTGTTATTCTCAGAGAAGCTAGACAGTGAATTTGGCCATAAAAGCTGAGGACTTAACTCACAGATAGCCTTGAAATGGAATGACTGCGACAGTTTCTGTGGAAAAAGGCAGGTGGCAGTGCTTCTATATTAGATACTTTTCTAATCATGTGGACAGAATGTGTCACTTATATAGACCTGTCAGTGCAGCACCTCTCTTGAGCAGTACATCTACATCTGTGAAAGGATCTTGATAAAACAGATCATTGTACAAAGGCAAATTCACCTATCCTGATACCTCATATAACAAATAACTTTGCAACTAATGTTACTGTTTTTTAATAGGAGTGCTTGTAAAAAAGTACTCCACACCACGTTAAGAAATTGCAAGATATAATCCTGAAGTGAGATTTTTTCCGAGTACAGGCATGTAGTAATGGTGCACTGCATCACTAATTCTCAGTATTACTGGATAAAGCAGAATTATTTATTTACTTTGTGATCTAATATGTAAGACACGGATACAGACAGAGAGAAATTGACAACACAAAAATAACTTTCTTCCAAATTTAGTACTTTGCAAGGGAAATAATGGAAAATGTGAAATTGGCAAGTATTGTTCTATTATTGAAGAAACAGAAGACTTCATTAATAGACAGTGCTGAGTGAGAGACATGTAAAGTATCCATAAATATTAGTTGATGCTTGATATGTTTTATTTTAACCTAATATTTCACTTAAACAGTGGCCTTATGACAGAAGTTATCATTAAAATACTCTTTTCTCTACTTAATAAAATGGTTTCTAGCTTTTTGTGTAACTACTGTTATCACCCTGAATTAAATCTCTGACAGCAGGCTGGATGCCACACATGACAGAAAATTCAATTCCTCTCCCTGAAGAGCTTACAGTATGATTAAGCTGACATTCAAATCAACGTAGATTTGCTCATTAACTTAAGGGAAAGGGACTGATTTCATCGGCCCAGATTTAGAGTTAAGGATCATAGTCGCAGACTGCTTTGAATAGGCAGCTTCAGTGAATCTAAGTGCAAGATGACATTCAGCAAGCTGGTCGTTGCAAGTGGAACACCCATCCAAAGCACTTTTTCCCCCCCAACAACGATGCTTTCCTCTGAAAAAATGGGATGCTTTTCGATGCTACTCCTGGAACTCAGCTGGGAGAGTAGCAAAGCACAAGTAGAGCAAAACACAAGATTTCCAGGGAGGCTGAAGAGATTCTGCTTGGCTTGTTCAGCCCTCAGGGTCAGCAAAAGAGGCCTGACCCTGAAAGGGATCCTTTAATTTTTGAAGTTTATTTTTGACAAAGCAAGTGTGGAAACTTACACTAGAAATATATCACTACGTTTATTGAGAGTTTTAATGACATGCATAAGATTTGCAAACAGTGATTTAAATGATTTCTATCCCATTTGATGGGAAAAGCAGGAGGTAACTAATAGCCATGATCTAAATATATTTGCTCATTGTTAAAGCAGATATTTTTTCCCCATCTGCCTGCAAATTAGATTGTATTTGAGCTGTTAGTTTGGTCCAACCAGCAGGAGGTAGGCATTTTTGTTAAAAACGTAGGTAGTATAGAATTCTTCAAAGATCTTCATGAACTACAATCCCACAGCATGAGAAAGTGATGTAGTCAAAAGGAAAAAAAATATAAAATGATATAATAAAAGTGTACTAGCTGTAATAATGTTTATTAATGTCCCTGCCAAATGCTGTTTCCAACATGAAAGTAAAAGATGGTGACTATTGCAAAGACTTTAAATAATAGACAAGACAGCAGATGGACACAGGCAGATGGGAAGGAGTATAAAGAGGCGAATGCTATCGGTCAGCTTGCTTGGCAGTTGTCTCAGTACACCAAGAGCTCAACCACAGTCATGCTGTGGGTGGGTGTTTTTATTTAGGGGGGGAGGGAGGGAGTGGGTTTTGCATGTTGGGGGCTTTTTTGTTTGTTTTTTTTTACTGTTTTTCTTGTTTGTTTGTTTGTTTTTTAACATACACATTATTGTAATTGAAGGTATTAAAGCAACTGGAAGGGGGATAAAGAGGTAGCTCTGCAGATGTTTACAGGGAGAACTGAGGGCGCAGATAATCTCCCAATGTTATCTCTACCTTCCCCTCTAAGGATTTGTGTCAGTTTTAGTGGGTTATATGCTCAATAAGCAGATAACTGGCTTCAGACCTTTCCACTTCATACTATACTCATATCTTCATTTTGGTGGAGTTAAACTCTTCAAGAATTTTAATTGCATGAGATTTTGGTAATGGGGGTGAGGTGCAGGTTATCTGTAAAACTAAACATCGTAATGTAAGGAGGTGTTCAGTCTAAGAGTCTTGTGGTTTTAAATATGTACTTGATTTAACTTGGATTGATGGGTCATTAATGTCATCAAAATCACATTTTCCTTTAATAGTCATTCTACAGTAGAACACTTTAATATTCTTCGCTCTGTAATATGTCCTTTCTGAATACATCATTTTCTCATGCTGTGAGATGCTGATGCTTGATGTAAAAATTATGCACCAGCTATACTACTAACAAAAAAATACAACTATCTTCTGCTATTCTGGACAGGCAGATGGCTCCCGTTCATGCTAATTTACAGTAATACTTTCACAAAACTTATCTTCGAATGAAGTTCAAAATAGAACAGTAAATCGTGTTGATTTCCAAATGTAGTGAATAAAACATTCTAAAAATTCTAAATTTGAACATTGTTTCTAAAAAAATACTTTTTATTTTGTTAAATTTTTAAAAACTCTTTTTTTTCTGGTATAATTCTGTTAATGAAAATGAAGTTTCATACCAGTAACTAGAACTTACCAGGAACGGAAAAGCTTACCGGGAATGGAAAAGCTTACCAGGAATGCGATAGATTATCGCTATCTCAGAGCTGCTTATTATTTTTCCTTCAAGAGGCAGCTTTAATATTTAAAATAACTAAACACAAAGAAGCTGTATAGTTTGCACCATGACAGAGATGAACAAATCTCTTAAAATCTATGCAGTAGTGTATTTTGGGAAACAGCTAGATGTATTTCCTCTTGTTTCTAGACTGAATGTAATTTTTTACAAGACATTTGCATCAAATAGATTGTGAAATACATAACAATTAGCAACAGAAAAGATCAGATACACCTGGAAGTATTGTTAGGTGGTCAGCTCCACTCATTCGAAGGCTCAGTTTTGGCCACTTACAAGTTCACCAAATTTCAATTATTTGGGAAAGCAATTTATTTGGGGTATGCCCTTCCCTACCACTTCCAAAATATTGTTTGAGCTATTTCTTACACTAGGATTGTGCAGAAAACTGCTTTCTCCATGTAAAAACAAACCAGCAAACTTAGGTTTTGCAATGTACTTGTAAAAATCCACATGGGTTGTTAATATTTGGATCTGCCATGCAGGTTAAAATGAACATAAAGTGGCCTTGTCCTTCATACCTCATTTTTTTTTTTTTTTGGCTGAGAAATGGAAAGCATAGCATAGTCAAATCTTAGGTTGATCTGAGGTAAAGTATTGGCTGTGGAGGCAAGGCAGCAATTAACCTGCTCAAGTCCCTTTGAAAGTTCCAAGATAATCCTTTATCATCTGAATGTTTGGAGGTTGTGACTTCTCAAAGTTGAGGCTTGTAGCATTGTGACTGTAAAGATGGTCTCCTGAAGACTGATGTATGGAAAAAAATAACCATTGAAATAGTAAGAAGGGAATTGAAGACAATGATATTTAATCAATCGATCGGAAATGTGTTTGCAATGATTACTGAATATTGTATCTGCTTTAATAGATTCAGACTTCTGCATTGTTCTTATTTTCAGTCTTTTTCATAGTAAGTCCCAAATAGTCTTTTATTACGGTTTAATTTATTACGTGTATAAACCTGAAGTGCTCTCTGATTGAGGTTTGAATCATTCTCCTATCTACCTTCCCTGAATTTGGGGTTAACTCTAGTACTAAGCAACTTACTTACAGTACACACTGTAAAAGGCATGAACGACTAACTAATAGCTTCTCTCTTTCTACTTGCTTACCTCATAGCAGAAGTCAATGCATACCTGTCAGTCAGATGCAATCATCAAAAATAGGCATTTTCCGGCACAAACTGGGATACTGTGATACTCACCTTTAAAAGTACTACTGACGCTCATTCTTTCTAGACATATTTCATTGCAGTGACACAACACCCTGCAAGGGTACTGTATCCTACTCTTTAAAAATAAAGGTGTTGTTCACCTCCAATTTGCTGACTTTAACACTTTGCAAATGTAGTCTTTGGGGAAAGGGAATGTTACATATTGACAGTGCTAGGTAAAGTCAGCAGCAGAACAAAGTCATGTGCACTTCATTAACAAACATTGCAAGCGTAGTTGATAGAATTCCTTCTTATTTACATTGCACTAGCTATTTAATCTGCTCTGACTGAAGGAAAAGATAAGAGAGTGGTTCGCACACTGCCATGTATGAAAGAGAAAAGTATTTCCCAGTGGGGAAAAAGAGAAGGCAGTGCAAGCAAGTACATGCCCTAATAATCGTGCACTTTGCATAGATTTACACTGGAAACTGCTTGTTGTTTTCAAATCCCTCTAGACTACGCAATAGCAAACCAGAAAAATGGCACAATTTCCTATCCTACGAAGCTGAAGCCCAGCTGCAAAATGTGATTGTTTTTGTAGCAGGAGGGGAGACAGCGAGGAGGGGAAGGCCCCAGTTCAGTTATTAGAAATGTTTGCTGGTTTTTCTATGCTGCTACTGCCGCAGCTGTATTCGGGCATTCTGGAGTATGTTTTATGTGTGAGACTGCTTGACTTCCTCTCGTTGGAAACGCGTTGAATAGCAATAAAGCAGAGCTTTGTAGATGTCTGCCCACACAGTGACTATAGATTCTTTCTTTAGCAATGGGAGAAAATGTAATAATGGCTATCAAGTTTCAAATTTAAAGAATATGTTTTACTTATCGTAAAAGTGATCTGAGCACACGTCAGATGCTCCTGTAAAGACATACCATAGTTCATCTGGATTCTGTGATTTAGTTTCAAAATGCAGTGAATTCAAGAGCTGGGTGATCACAAATTGCATGTCATACAAATCTTAGCCTTTGCAGATTTTCATTTCAAGAATGAACGCTGTAACAAACAAAATCATACATTATCTTATATCACATATTTTAATACATCTTTTATTTCCCTTATAAAAATGAATTTGTAATTTAAGATGTCAGAATCCTATGATTATGTAAAGAATAATAAGTAAGTTATTTCACTGTAGATGCTAAACAATCGTTCTTATTGGTAAATACACTAAATCCATTCTTATGTTCTGAATCTGGTTTTTTCCAATTACCCTTTTTGGAAACTCTCACTTGGGGAGTTGTACATCTATTTTAACACTGAGCAAAAGTGTTTTTCCTCTTTTTTTCATGAGGAAAAGTAAAAGGACTTCCAAAATTGGACAGCCTGCATGTAGCATTTGTTTCCAAGCTCAATGCAATATGTAGTGAGAGCTTTCACTTTTCTGGAATAAAGCTGATTTCTCCAAATGGCTCCCATAAACTGGCACTTCAGTGCACTGCAGGTGTTGAATTGAGAATATGGATATTGCAAATGGAGACTCAGACAGGCATTACTTCCTCTCACACTGAGCTGAGCAAGGACTGCTATTTTAAAAGCATTTCTACTGAAATACAGGAAGTGTTGTGCTGGTCATCCTAAGGAGAAGTCCCATCCCTGAAGAACATGCAATCATGCAACGTAAGAGCCAAGTTGTAATTTGTGTGAAGGGGAAAATGAGAAGAACAGAGGTTCAAAGTAGATAGAATCCTGGATATATCCACTTCTGCCCCTCTTCAAGTCAGCTTTAGGTCTGCTCACAGAGGCCTTTACCACACTCTATCACGCCTTAAGAAAAAAGGAATATATATGCATTATATGTATGTATATGACTATGTGCATGCATCTATAAGTATTTAGTGAGAATACGAACACTTTAATTTGTATTAGTGAAGAGGTATTTATACACAGGTTTGTTTTCCATTCATTCATTTGTAAATTAACTGCAGACATCAGGCATGTTTTCTCTACTGATTAAGTGCTAGTGAGAAACAAACATGGTAATGTGCTTAATAGCATTTAAAGACATCAAATATTCTCAACTAACTTTTCCATTAGTTGCAATGTTCATGTCCAAAGAAACAGACATGTTAAAAACTCCTTTTATCATAGCACTTTTTTGAGCATGTGAGATCTGTTTGAAATATCCTGTGAGATGATCAGTTTTACAGAAAGCTGGATTGTCAAAGGCAACGATTAGACAGAGATAAAAAACTACAAAATGGAGAAAATTAGTTTGAAATTCCGCTGTGTTCATTGTCACAGTCCTGTGCTACTACAACCGTTTCTGAGCTTTTTGATCTTTTTCAGCAAACAGGATATTGGTGGTATCATAAAAGTAATGCTTATCTCTTGAAAAATGCTTTACAATTTGAGGATAAAATATTTAAGCAAATGATTCTGAATAAAAATTCTTGTTTTATCATTGCTAGGTTATTTCTGCTCTAAAACATAATACCACTCAAATCTTTAAATGCCATATTTCTGTAAATGACTAATTTTCTTTCTTATTCGGGCAAGGATATAACATATTATTTGCAAGGACTGTCAATATCTATTACACTGTCATTCATCCACTGCTGTCTTCATCCAGCAGGGAGTCATAATTGACCAGGAGAAAGATATTCTTTCCAATGCATATTTACAATGAGGTTATATGCTTTAATACCTATGGCTAGTAAGAAACTATGAGTTTGGACAAGAATTCTGAAGTGAGTCTGTCCCCTCGTGGCTGTAGAACACCTCGATTCTCAAGGTTCATTTAGAAAATAAAAACCCAATTATTTTGAGAGTCAAAGGCTTCAGAAACAGTTTTTCTACTGCCCCTGTCACAGGTATTTGCTGAAGAAGGACATATTTAGAACCATTTTTCTAAATATTTGGCAGAGATATTCCAAAATTTAGCCACCATGACCATATAGAAAATTCTTAACAACTTTGGGATTCATCAATTACAAACACACAGCTCCCAGTTTGTGACAGATCTCAGCATCTGCAGACAATGGTGTTCCATTTCTGTACGTACGCAGTCCGGGATTACTCAAACAAGCACTCTCTGAGATGATGCTCTTGTATTGGAGTCTTCTTGGGAAAAGACGCGACAAGAACTTGTTCTGATTCTGCTTCTAAAAGTACTGCAAGCATTATGTTGTTATTTTCTAGGACTCATACATAATAAAAGGTCTTATGAAATGCACATCATAAAAGGTTTTATGAAATACAGCAACCTCATAAGTCTTTATAATTAAGATTTGATTTTAAGACTTAAATGAAAGTGTTATCATCTGGAGTTCACTGAAGGTCCATTCATGAAAAATTTCAAATGAGTTCATAATTGCGTCTAGATTATGTTTCCTCTGCATGTAAGACTTGATATCATTAATCTTGCATTGGCAATCACCACTGTCTCAATGATGGTTCCTCATTAGGGCATTTTGCCATTTGCCATTTCAGTTCTTGAAAGTGAATAGCTGTCCTTTCATCTTAATTCAATAGCATCCTGTGAATTTTAATTAAATCATTCTTTCAGTTTATATCACATTGGTCTGGTTACCCATTATGAGGCTTTCATACCCAAACTATAGTTTCCCTAATAAGTCTAACCTATTGGCCAACCAGGTCAATTGTTTCTCATTAGGAATAATAAATGGCCAATTCTAGCACAAAAGTACATATGAAATATTGAGCAAATTCTGCTTTCCTTCCATTTCCTTTCTCTGATTTGCATAAAGGAACAGCTTATACTTGACTCAAGCAATTTTTACTGGACAGTTAATTAAAAAAAAATCAAGATTAATTTCCCTGTGTCACTTGACTTCATACTGTTGTTTATTCAGGTAGTGCTCTTTACAGTGGCCCAAAGAGCAGGGGTGAAATAGTGTGTGTGGAATATTTAAAAAGAGAAGACGACATTTCTCTTTTCTGTTTGCAACAGGAAGCAAACAGAAGAAGAAATGACACTGGCTTTGTAGACCTGGCCACATAAGCATTGGTACTGAACATACACACTTGCTTTCTTCATGAAGAGTTTCCAGGAGCTGGCATTCATTAGTAGCAGAATTATAAGGGACAAATCATAATGTCTAAATTTATAGCTACCAACACTGTCTAGTGATTCTATTGTTTTTAGAGAAGTTTAATTTTTATGAGTATATGTAAACGAGAATACTGACATCTGCCTGCATAGAAAAATCCTGGAACGGTAAGGGAAGCTACAAACTGAAGATGCTCAACACATTAAGAGAGAGCTGATGCAGCTATGCCATATTACACAGCTGTACAAGGGCATTAATTTTTCAAAATTTTTTCCACATACTGTATGACAGTCCACATTCTGCAGTTGTGACTCTCCTCCCAGCTTTATATACCCTTAGGCCTCAACAGAGCAACTGGGCATAGTTGTATGTAGACACACACAAGTATTTTTTTAATATATATATTAAAATGTGTAATTTGTGTATGCACATCTCTATGCAAAGATATGTTCACATTGGTAAGCACATGACCCACTGCCTGCAGGATAATTATTCTAGCTCAAAGCTACACGTAATATGAAAGTATGCAAGATTTGGGTTCTAGTCTCTTTACTATGATTTATTCATCTGCCTTCTGAATGCATAGTCAGATGAGACTTTGGATCTAATTTTTCCAAGAGATTTTATGCAAAAAAGGCAGAGATGACCACCACCTGAAGACTGAAATTGAGTGTTGTCGTTTCAAGTTGATAAACATTAGTTTCTTATTGTTATGCTTTTTAACAAAGTTACCATTTAAAAGTAAAAATATGCATAAGGCTTAACTATCAAACTCATTTAATGTGCTCCTCAAATTCCCAAGAAAAGCATTAACTTTTTGCCAATGAAGGAGTGTGAGGAGAACAATTCAAAGCAGTATTTTCTGTGTTGTTAATGTAAAATTCCCAGACTTTGAACTGCTGATAATGGTGATATTCTAACTATTCGTTTCCTCTGCAACCCTTCCTTCCTTCTGTGATCTTTTTAACTCACACTCCAATGTTTTATTTTCAGGTTTTAGCACGCTGTATGGTAGTCTTTGTACTTACAATAAAGACTACCATTGCAAACTCCTCAGTTCGCACTCTAAGGAATTACTGGTAGGGTGTTCTTTTCATACAAAGGAAATACTTATCCAAATAACTGTTGAACCATAAGAACATACAGTTTATTATCTAGCCCAAAATATTTCTCTAAAGCCTCCTCCATCTTCAAAGATGAACAGTAAGCCAAAAAAAGATTTACGTTATGAGGAATTAGCTGGTAGCTGACTTAATAACTCTCCATCTGCTGAGGTTTAAACATGATGCACTTGATAGGTGCAACAGATAAATACAGTAATCACCAATGCATCTTCCAAATAAAGTGACTTCTTAAAAAAAAAAAAAAAAGCAACTGTCTATAAATTTACTTCCTACTTTTACATTTTTTTGCACAGGATGGAAACAAACAGTATTTGCCCAAAGTATTCATAAAAGTGAAGTGCCACCCCAAAAAGCCAGATGGAATTCAAAAGGCAGTTTCTCTTCCCTCGAAACCCCACACACCCCCAGCTGGGGGACTCACGCTGTGAAACTTCTGCCCGTGCAGGAGGCTGAACTTTGCCCACGCCTCACGCCAAGGTGGCACCGAGTGGTGGGGCTACAGGAAGCCCACCCTGTGGCTCCCAGTGAAGCGGCGAGTTATGCCCTGGGAGTCGGGCTCAGACCAGGCAAAGCACAGAGCTACCCAACCATCTCCTACGGGCCCGTGACTTTGAGTGGACAACTGCAGGTAGCGTTTATTTATTTTTTTTATCCCTCCCCTTCCCCAGGAATCAGGTTTACTAAAATCCCACTAGGGCAAGTTCTGCGGACGAGTTACCGGCCCGCGGCTGTCGGGCCCCAGAGGGCAGCCCGGCAGGTTGCCACCGCTTGCCTTATCCGGCTCCCGGTGGTCCAAG
>JAHREE010000543.1:1752877-1803000 GCA_033628505.1 Tringa tobata | reverse complement strand
GTCCCAGGCCTCCCCTGGGCTCCCTCAGCCCCCTTGTTCCTCCTTAGAGGGACTACACCTCAAACCCTGCTCCAGGTCCCCCCATCACTCCTTGAGGGAACCAGAAAATAAACCTGTGTCCGCCTTCTTTCCCTCTTCCCTTCCGTCCGCTCTTGTGTCACTCCCTGGTCTGCCAGGGAAACGCCCCACTGAAAGCCAGGCGGAAATCAAGTTCTTCAGAGCGTACCATCAAAATATTGGGGGAAAACATCCTAACAGGCAGTCACCTCTATTTGTAAACAAGTACAACAAATACCTAACTGCTTAAGGGTGCCTAACAAATTGTGTGCTACAGCTATTTGACAGTTGCACTTTAAACAATGCAAGTCTGTTTGTAAATTATACAACTTTAACTTTTTTTAAAAAACTTTAATTTAGCACAGAAAAATAAGTGAGATAAAGACATCCCCCAGATGGTTGTACTTTTTTGGCGTGGGGAAATCCAATCCCTGGTGCCGCAATCTGTCAGGCTACCAAAAAAGGACTGACAGACTGGCCAACGCTTTTGGCTGTGCTGAACACGCAGAGGAACAGGGCTTGGCTGTGTCCCCATTGTTACAATCCAGAGCCCAAAGGCTGGTCATGCCATCGGCTGTTGGAAGAGGTGCTGTGCTTGGGCCTTTGGAAGAACATTTCCTTTCTTTTTGTCCCTATTCAACAGAGTGCGCAACGTCTCATGGCTGATGACTTCTGCTGCCCAGCGCATCATCTCCGAGGATCCGCTCTTGTGGGAACTTCAGAAAAGGCAACCGCTTGGAATGAGAAACAGGTTCCCTTTTGGAAAACCTCCTTCTGACTGATGTCCAAATGACACGCTGTAGGGCTATGGACAAAGGACATTCCTGGAAGGCTTGACTCACCTAAACCACATCAGGACTTGCCATCACCAGTGACAAGGTTGCTGTGATGCTCCTTTTTTCGTGGCAAAGCCTGGAAAACACACAGAAGCAGCACCAGTTTGTCCCATTTTGTCCACGTCTCTTCTTTGATCTCGATGGCTTTTAGGACAGATGCCAGTATCTCAGTAAGGTTTTTCAGTATTACCATAAGATATTTTTAAAAGTTATCCACTGAAGAAGCATAAAGCTTTTATCATGAAACAATGTCTGCTTCTTCTGAACACCTGAACTTTTATGAACAGTTTTTCCCCTCTTTTAGAACAAAAGTATTTTCCCAGTATCGCTTAACAGTATGTGCCCAGAAAGAGATTATGCTTATGGGAAGAGAAAATAAACACAGGGAAGTAAGCTTTGTATGGTTGTAACATGCTGCAGAAATTGTGTTAAAATATTTCATTAAAAAAAAATTTAGGAGCTGGCATATCCTTCACATTAACTTCAAAGTCCACACTACAAGGACCTTAGGAAAAATTCAGATGCACATGGCAGAGGTACGTTGTACTCGCAGAGCACTCCAGATCCTTCCCATCTGTCCTGTGCTGTGGCAGCAGAAGAAAGGGCGACCCTGGAGAAACGGTGGCAGTTGACGTTCTGCCGAGAAAGGAAAACACCATTAGCATAAAGCTGGGTAGGAATCTAAAGCCGGAGCCATCCCAACGGTTCAGGTCCCTCTTCAGACTGAGCCATGCCACCTGGAACACCTTCTCAGCCTAACAGCGTAACAAACCCTCTGCCCGCTGGGGGGAAGCGCCTCCTCCCTTCCCTTGCCCTGCCGCAGGAAAGCTCTGCCTGCCTTTGGGTGCGGGCCAAGAAAAATACGCTAGAAAAGTGTTGGACTTGCTCTTTGGCACTAATTCAACAGCTCTGAACCCACACCATTGCACTCTCCGTCCCCAGAATGCACAGTTCTCATTTGACCAGGGGCTGCTTCCTCTCCCACCCAAGGGGGAGGGACATCTGGCTGGTGGCACTGCCCAAGGGAAATGTGCCACTGAAAGCCAGGCAGAGATCAAGCTCTTTGGAGCGTTACCTGAAACAAAAGCTCTCAAAAGCAGAAGCAGTTTAGAGAGATGTTGCTTTATTCAACGTTGGGTGCCAGCTGGAAATCCACAAATCTAGCACACCTTACCGGGGACATTCACCCATTACTTATGCACAAAAGATTCTCATTATTTTGCCTACCTAATATATAACTCCACCTGCAGTTACATATTCATTAGGATGACCAAATAGCCCTTTTTCACATGCGTATTAAATTTTGCAGTGTTTGCAAAACACTTCTGCGCAGATGTGAGCTCCTCAGTGGTCCCTGTGATAGGGATACCCTTCCTCATGTTATCCTTTTAAGGTATTAAGTCTTCTCAGGAAAGTAAAAGCTTACTGTAATTTTGTCAGCTTCTTGAGGCCACAGAGAGGCCACCGGAGCACTTGGGGGCACCCACGTGTCCCATGGGAACCCTGGCACACCTCGAGGAGCCAGAGAGGAGCAAGGCCTGGGGACAAGGCCCCGGGTGGTGGCACCCCGAGCTGCTGAAGGGCCCAGGACTGAGCTCTGCAGAGGCTGCTGTGGGGGGTGTCGGCTGGGGCCTGCCATGGCCTCCGTGAGGGGGGAGCAGGGGCTGCCCCAACCGGGCACAGCTAGTCCCAGACGGGTCCCAGCCGGTTCAGAGCCATGGCACAACTGGCCACAGCTGGTACCAGGCGTGGGCATCTCCATGGCAACCACCAGGGCTCTGTGATGGGGTCACCACATCACGCCCAGAGACCATTGTGACGCCCGTGGCCACGGTGACCATGGGGTATTTAAGGAGCAGGAGCCCTGGGATGCCCACACCCAGGAGAGCAGCTCCCTCGGGAAGCAGCAATTTCCCTGGGTGCCAGCGGCAGATCTACGGCCAAGGACACCGAAGACGCCAATGGATGAAGAGGCGAACGCCCACTCCCAGCCCCACAAGGGGCTGCCGAGCCAGCAGAAGAGGCGCCAGGTGAGGGACCGGGCAGGAGGTGGTGGGACGGGGCCACACAGAGCTGCCCTCCTTGGTGCCAGGGTTGGGCTTACTGTCAGTGTGGGGGCCGCTGTGCCAAGGCAGCCCCCTCCATCCCACCCTTTCTCCTCCTTCCGCCTGCAGGTGGCCGACAGGCTACCAGAGGCAGCACCACAGGGCAGGCAGAGCCCGGCCTTGTCCATCCGTGGGGACAGGCTGCCACCACTCCCCTGCCCCAAGAGCTTGCAAGCCACCGGGGGCCGCTGTGCACAGGTAGGGGACCCTGTGGGAGATGGGACCAAACGTTTTCCCCACCCCGGGAGCTGCCGACAGAATCAGAGGCACTCAGCCCCCTGTGCTGTGCCCAGCAGGCTGCCCAGGCATGCCAGTGGTGCTCCCGGTAGTTGCTGTTGGCTGTGGGGGACCAGCCCTCTCCTGGGGGGATAAGCACTGCCTGGGGGGCTGGTGGGGGAGCCCAGCCACAGGAGCTTTTCTAGGCGGGACACGGGAACAAGGGCCAGAGTGATGCAGCCTCTCTCCTCGGCTTCTCATGCAGATGGACAGCGTGGCGCGCCGTGAGGCACTGCCCTGCAACAGGGTGGTGCTGCAGGAGGAGACTCTCCCCAGGGGGGCAGCAGCACCGGCAGCTCGGCTGCAGGGACCCACCAGCACCAGCTGCAAGCTGCCACCTCTGCCCACAGCTCCCTCAGCATCTCCTGCCGGGGGCTGGGAAATGGCCAGCAGCATGGCAGCCAGCGGCCGCCAGCCAGTCCCACCACCACCTCGGGACATCTGCGGTGAGCGGAGCAGAGCTGCGAGGGCGAGGATGGTGAGGCCAGCCACACACAGCCCCGCAGCCAGCACCGCAGCTGTGAGGGACACTGCCCGCTGCATCGCCAACGAGGTCCTGGGCAAGGTTTTCCCAGCGAGCCAGGGACCCAGCCAGCAGGCAGCGGCACTGTGGGACCTTGCACACAGCAGGGCCATGCCCATCAGAGCAACAACAGAGGAGGTGTTGACAGCCAGCGGCATCGAGGCCCCCACAGCTCGGCCCACGCCTGAGCCCTGTGCACCCTCGGGCACCAGTGCTGCCAGCAGGGCCTCTGCCTCAGCTTCCCTGGGCAGGGACACAGGGTCAGGGCACTGGGGACGAGAGACACCACGTGACCAAGCAAGGTCAGCACTGCGTGTCAGGTGCTACCTCAACGAGAGGTTGCTGTGGACACACCACAGGAGCTTTGCGAAAGAGCCATCCATCCTGTCCATCAAGATGGAGCCCCTGGAGGATCTGGAGAGGAGCTTCCTGACCCCCATCGGGCCCAGCCGGGACCAGCTCAGGAATGACATCCTGCAGTGGAAGCGGGACAGCCCAGAGGAAAAGCCAGGGGCTTTGGCCAAGGAGGAGTGCAAAGACCCCAGCAATGAAGAGCTGTCCCCGTGCGAAGATAACAACATACAGAACATCTGGGTCAACTCCTCAGTCCCGGAGCTCTTCCAGGACCCCAGTGTTGGTCCCCAGGAGAGGCCCAGCTGGCCCAGAAGCCTGGACACAGAGGAGGCAGACTTGCAAAGAGAGTCTCCTCTCCTGGCTAGATACCACTCACCTCTGCCTCCCGCAACACAAGAGGCGGCCTGTCCTGCCTTTGGCGAGCAGGACCCAGAGTCAGAGAGCCAGGAAGCTCCCCCATACACCCCCCCAGACTATGAGGATGAGGCTCTGCAGGACGCAGCCCTGAGTGTTGTGAGGGAGGTTGTGATCAATGCTCTGCTCATCACCCAGCGCAAGCGGGCACAAAGCATGAGTGCAGCGACAACAGCACCACTACCAGCAGGACCTCGGGACACTGAGTCTCCCTTGGCTGGAGAGGCTCAGGGAGAGGCCAGCACAGCCCCTCTTGTCCCAGCGGTGGGTGAGCATGCCTCCGATGAGGCTCTGCAGGACACATCGCTGTACATTGTGACGGAGGTCGTGGGCAAGGCTGTGCTTGTGACCCAGCAAGACCGGACACAAAGCACAGAAACCACACCACCAGCAGCACCACCTGCAGAACCTCAGGACACAGCATCTCCCTTGGCTGAAGAGGCCAGCACAGCCCCTCTCACCCTGTCATCAGAAAAAGAAAGGGATGCAGCGACTTCTTCTGTGGCTTGGGACCTACCACACCAGGTGAGCTGGGCGCGGGGGCTGGCACAGGGCATCCGGAGGTGCTGGGGACAGGCGCAGCCCCCAGGCTGTGAGCGGCAGGAGATGCCTGCCGGGTGCTCTCCGTGCGGTCCCTCTGACATCTCCTCCCTCACCTGCTTCTGCTCTTCCTCTCCCCGTGCAGGTCCCCTCTGAGAGCAGAGAGGAGGCACAGCCCTCCTGTAGCCTCAGGGATGTGCCCGAGGATGTCCCAGGTAGGTCCCCAAGTCGAGGGCAGCTTGGCCTGGCCACCTCTCCCTGGGGAAAGCCCTCCGTGGCCAGGGTCTGGCAGGAGCTCACTCATTGCTTGTCCAGCCCCTCACCTACACCTCTCCTTCCCCCCACAGGCATCACCACTCACCTGCACACCCCAGCTCAAAAGCGACGGCCCTCCCTCTTCCAGCGGGTGCTGCGGGCTCTGAGGGCCCTGCGCAGGGGTTTCCACTGCTCCTGCATCATGGGGCAGAAGGAGCAGTAGCCCCTGGCTGCCAGTGCCCGGCACATCCCTGGTGATGGTGCCTGGCCCTGAGCCTGTGCAGTACCCAGAGGGAGCAGCACGGAGAAGAACGTGAGGGATGAGGGCATGGACAGCACCCCAGGTGTTTGGCTGAGGACATCATGCCACCAAGTCTCTGCTTGGCTGTGGATGTCCCACAGTGGGATCTCTGCAGGTTCCAGTGCTCTGGAGGAAGATGTCTGAGTTACCATCTTCCCGATGAAGTGATTAGGTAGGGAATATTGATATTAGGTAGCTTTTTTTTTTTTTTAACTGTCTCCTCCTAGTCCTCCTCAACTATGTAGCTTTGAAAGAAAAAAAATCTGTCTTTGGCCTTGATGTGAGGAGACTGACCCCCTTGGATAACCATTAAAATAATGGGAAATGAGGAAGAATCTCTCTAATTTCAACACTGTGAATTCCAGCTTGGTTTGTTGGTGAGCTGTATCAAAGCTACAGAGGTAGCCTCCTGAGAGAACAGAGATGCCAGCCTACCTTCAAAAGTCATCATGAATCCTTTCATAGAAAAATATGAACTTTTTTAAACTGAGCCCCAACATTTGATTATTGCATAAAGCAGCAGGGTAAAAATGCCCTGAAAAATAATTAAAAAAAAGTGGTATAATTTCTACAGTCAGCTCTAATATGGAGCCATCAGCTGTCCAGGACACGCAGATGATGCCCAAGGCTGGTGGCCTGTGGTGAGCTGGGGCTCAAACCCATGTGGCAGCTAGGGACCATCTTGGATGGTTCCAGAAGCAGCTTCCAGCTTGCCCCGTGACCACATATTTTCCCACAGGACACCTCCCAAAGTCGCAGGGACGGGAGGAAACTCCAAGCAGAAGCGGTACTCCCAACTTTGCCCTTGTCCCCCCCCAGCTTGGGTGCTGTTGCCAGTTTACTGCTGTCTCCCCATGGCAGCTGGCAGCCTCTTCAGTTCCCAGGGGATGACCTCTTCCCCCTGGCTCTGTGGCAGGCTGTGGCTGCATGGGCAGGCACCAAGCTGGCCCACCAGGCTGGGTCCAGTCAGGCTCCCTCCAGCACAGGTAGGGTGTTCTAGGAGCGTGGCACAAGGAAAACTGGGCTGGCCCTTCATGGAGAGGTCTAAAGGTCTAACAGAAACTGTTAACTCAGGTGCAGGATGTGTTCTGTGACTAAGCAGCATTCTGTGAGCGTCAGCTCTGCTGCTTCCAAACCTGTCCCTGGAGGCAGAAGACAGGTATTTGTCTGGTGTTGCTCCCATGCTAATACTGATGTCAGGAGTAATCTTCAATCCGGGTATGAGCCAGTTCATGGCATTGTGCTGGGCCTTGGCCAGTATCTACCAAGCATTGCTTAATGTTGCCCAGCATTCTCAGGGGAAAGAGATGGAAACCAGACCGACAGACACTGCGGCTGCTCCAACCCCTGCGACAGACACTGAGGCTACTCCAACTCCTGCAGCAGGCGCTGTGGCTACTCCAACCCCAGTGGCGGGCACTGCAACTGAACCAGAAAACCAACCTGTGCCTGTATCAGTTGCCCCTATCCAGAAGAAGAGATATTCCAAGAAATCAGTTGGCTCAGTGAAGGACGACGATGATCCAGGGTCATCACGTGAACAAGAAGAAGAGGCAGAACCAGAGATAATCACTCGATCCCTGTCCCTGAGCGAGCTGCGGGACATGCGAAAAGATTTCAGCTGACTCCCAGGCGAGCACGTTGTCACCTGGCTGCTCCAGTGCTGGGATAACAGGGCCAGTAGCTTGGAATTGGAAGGCAGGGAAGCCAGGCAGCTGGGATCTCTGTCTAGAGAGGGGGGCAGTTCTAAGTATCGGGGTAAGGGATGGGGAAAGAGTTCAGTATTTTTCAAGGGTGACAGCTTCAAGGGTGACCATCGTCCCTCCTCTGCTGGGACATGAAGTCTTCTTTTCGAATGTGAGAGTTGTTTCATGGTTCATTTAGCCCCTGATCAGCTGGTGGTTTTTGATGCTATCTTTTCTTGCTCTTCCCTATACTTCTTCTATCCTATACTCAGTCTTTCTTCTGAGCTAGCTGCTGTGTATTATCTATTGCTTTCTAGACATGTTTGAAAGTTCAGTAATGCAGATATTCTCATAATCATGAGAGTTTTTGATGGTGGTGTTGCAATAATTGTAATTCTGGCTTGTTTCACGCAAAAATATCAGCCCTTTTTGGTCTTACATCTACCCGTGTTCATGCCACTCATGCTGGAATTTAACTCTCGGTGGACTTAAACCTGGGATTGGCTGGATTCGGTCTTCAGATGTCAGAGCCACCATTTACCTGACATAAAGACCTAGTGTAAGCTGTGCAGCAGACTCAATGTGTATCCTCCAGAAGAAATCATTGCAGTCCCTGGTGTATTTAGAGATGATCCCCGGTTATTAAGACCGACCACTGCATGGCACTATTGCACCAGCAGCATGGGAAAGATCATCTGAAATTCTCCCCTTCCTTCCCTCCCATCTCTCTTCTGCTGAGTGTTCAGCTGCTCCTTCCAGCACTAAAACGGCTCGGAATGGGGCTTGTGCTGCAAGGAGGGAGTAGGGCCTGCTGCTTCCCGTGCAATCCTCTCTTCCCTCTGCCAAAAACCTGATGGGGGGATTTGATTTGATGTGATGGGAACTGACAGCATTTGGATGAGAACGAAGGTGTTCATGCTGCCCTAAATGTCTCCCTTCTTCTGGGAGACAAGAGTACTTGTCTTCTCTGTGTGGCTTAAGGTGCTGGGAGTGAAGCTTTTTCCTACACGGATGACAGTGCTGGTCCCTCTGACAGAACTGCTGAGAGGCAGATGGGCAGAGGACCCTGTGCCTGTGCATCAGTGGTGTGCTGGGGGCTCTGGAGTGGAGGAGCAGACAGACATTGCTATTTGGCTATTGAAGGATTAAGTGAAAAAGCCTCCATGTGACAAGCAAGGTGATAACAAAGGGAAAAAAAGGCATTGTTTTCAAGTTCTGGATCAGCCATGAGTTTAAACCATGCTGGCTTTGGAAACATTTGCCCTGGTTTGAGCATAAATTCCATGGCCTCAGTAGGAGCACGTGAAGTGTGACAGGTTTGAGTGGTTCCTGTTCCGTTACTGGGGGGGGTCTCCTTGTGGCAGCCTTGGCACCACCGGTGGCTCAGCCAGCGGGACCCAAGCCCTGCCCGCCCTCGGGGTAGCCCTTCGGAGCCCCCAGGTCAGAAGCACCTTCCCGGGGTGCCTCACGGCCACCGGGGGTGAGGAGGGACCATCTGCCGGAGCAGTGCCGGGGTCCAGGCTCCCTCCGCTCCTGCGGGGGTCCCCGGCTGCATGGCAGCACCGGCTGCTCATGGCTCATGGCTGGACACCTGCAGTTCACCGGAGGAGCGGCCTGATTTTTTTAATCTAAAAGTCCTGAGCACTCCGCTTGCCGTTGAATTAAAAAATAAACTGAGGTATTTCAGGAGGCCAGAATGCTAATGCTTTAAAAGTGGATGCTTTGAATATTTTATTGCTGTTCAAAGAGATCTTTAATCTGCAGCTCCACATGAGAGACCCCTGGCACCAATGTGCTTTTGCCAGCACGAGCAGGAGGAGCTAGGCAGGCAGCACTAAAGCAAAATATAAGGAAATAATAAAAGGAGTATTATAAGGAAATGGCCATGCTGCAGCTCTCCAGATATTTCTTTTTGTTATTTTAGATTCAATATGCAGTGTATTTGCAAACAGGCTTACAGACCTTAATAAACTGAACTCTAGACCCACAGCTGCTAAGAGATGCCAGTGAAGAGGAGCAGAGCGTGGGTCCTGACACAGGTCTGCAGCGCTCACACTGTCTCGTTCTTCACCCGTTTCCCTGGTGCAGTCTCTGTGCCCATGGAGGAGCGTTTCCCAGGCAATGCCCAGGTCTGTGCTGGAGGGAACACGTGCCAGGAACCATCCCAACTGGCGCTTTGAATGTGGACACCCTTGTTTGTGGGGGAAGAGAGTTTAGCCCCATGGAGGCAAGGTTGTCTGCCCTGTTTGGCCCTCAGCAGCGGAGCTTTGTCTGTGGCCTGTTCTCTGAGCAAGCGTAGCCAGAAGGACACACAGGAAAAGGCCTCGAAGCGTGACCAGAGCTTGTTAAGTCAATGGACAGGGAAAACTGTAGGTGACTTGCCACCGGGAAACGAAACCAAAATCCAGGAGCTCTCAAGTCAAGATCCTGGACCTTAAATTGAAATATACGCTTGACTGAATGACCTTTTTTACTGAGGCTAAAAGCAATATACAAACTTTGAAGGCTTGGCAACAATGAAGCTCATGACATCCAGATTCAAAGTTTGCTATTTGGCTCTTCTGCCAGCCAATTTTGCCAGAAAGACAAGGAATTTAGGCAAGGAAACCCAGCTGCCATAACAAGTTGAAGTACTCCTCTCGTTCTGTGGTGCAGAGCTCATTGCACACACAGCTGAGCCTCCAGCCTTGCATCTGGATCAGCTTCTGTCGCTTTTTGACTGTGGGCCAAGCCTTCCAGGGACATAACTCGGCTCCGAGATAAAACAGGCTGTGTGGGTCAGAAACTGGATGTTGTAGATCTGGAGCTTTTAGCCCATCTCTCCAAAAGAGCAAGTAAATGATACCACTTTAAAGGAGAAAACTAATCCTAGAGGCAATTTTTGATCACCTGTCCAGTTCTAAATGAGGTCTGATCCAATTTGATATCTCAGCTCTACAGCTCAGCAGCTTCTACAGTGATTTTGTGTTTTTCAATAAATCCTGTAAATTAATCCCTTTTACCCTGAAAATCAGTGTCCTAACAGCCAGAGTCTTGCTACAGCTATTCATGTATGTACCCAGAGTTACACTATTCATTTTTCTTTCCCCAAATTCCCTTTTTTTCCCCTCAATATTGCGTCAGGATTAAGGGGTACATGTGCATGTGGGTGTAGCTAGTTCTCTTTTTTAATAAACTCAGTGCTAAAGGTCACATTTATAGGTTCTGTTTATATGGTAATCTTTAAAAACCACCAGCCTCAGCACTGGCAAACATAGCAGGGATTTGACCTGTATTAGCGGACCAATAGGCCTGGTTTATTAATAAGTCTTATTTAAGTCTCATTTCCATGCTTTTAGGTCTACCTTAGTTTTTCTCTTCACATGGGCACACGTCAGAGAAGTAATGGAGTGAGAGAAGAGACAAGCCCTTTTTCAGTTCACAGAACCCCAATTCTTTATTAACCACAGCTTGCTCACAATGACATACAGGAAAATAGCACTAATGAAGAGCAGAATATGCAGGCAGCAACCTCCAGGGGGTAGGGATAACTTCAAAACTGCAGCTATTTTGGGGACAACGTGTTAGGTTTGGTGATACTGTACTTGGCACAAGCACCCTGTCTAGTCATTCCTCCTGCTTCAGCCCTCTTAGACCTAGATGTCCATCACTAGGAAGGGTTGGCTCACACTGAGGAGTAAAGGTCATGACGAATGGAAGTCAGCAGTGTCAAAAAAAAAAGAAGGTAACAACTGGCTCATGGGTCCCAGGTGAAATATTTGGTAGCCTCTTGTATTATTACACATGTAATGTGCTAGCATCAGGTTAGTATCATAGATCATGGCATCTACAGATAAAGCCACTTGATGCTTCTGGTTGCTCCATCAATAAATTTTCAAGTGGTGAATTAAGCTCACTTTACAATTAGCGTTTGTATGGCTGTTTGGCATCATCCAGAATTTGTCATAGCTTGATGGTTACACTGTGCCTCTTGAATTTGCCTCAGACTGATCCCACTTCCTTTCATTCTGTTGCACAGCTGTATTTGTTGCCTCTCACCTCAAAAACCAGAGGCAACAAGTACCGCACGTGGCAATTTAAGCTCAATTATAGAGCACACCACAGAGTCCTGTAGCGTGAGTTGCATTTGAAGAAACTACATTTTCAGAGCCTTTTGTCTTGGGCAGCTGGATGTGAAGTCACGATATCTGTGATCTAGTCACTGCTTCAACAAAGCCTATTGATGGCAAAGCAGTGGAGGTTATTGGGCAATGGCTGGTCTCTAGCACCATAGAACTACTACTGACCTCGTGGTGGGTTGGAATGGAAGTCGCAGGGGATGGAATTAGACGTGAGGTGCTTCAAATGAACAGACCCAGCAAATTCAACCGAGTGGAAATAGACAACATCAGAAGCCTGTTACAGGACATGTAAGATTATGAAATAACTTGCATAATGCAATACTTGTATTTTTTAACAAAAATGTAAGTATTTACAAAATAAGATCCAAGTTTTTTAAACATCAAGCAAATCATTCTGCAAAGAGACCGCATTGGTTTTGTTTTTAGTTTTGTTTCTTTTTTAAAGTTTTTTATTGAGTTCTTGATTTTTTTTTTTTAAACCATGTCATACATTTCCCATACTGATATCGCATGATCCATAATAATATAGGCAGGGGGAGTTTACTAATGGTGGGGATGGGTCACATCCACCATTGCTGTTTTCAGCCAGACAGTTCCACCTGGAGCTCCTTGTTTCTACGGACCTCTGCAGCATGCCTCTCCTGGAAAACATCAATAAGGGAAAAATCAAACCTCTTTCATTCCACTGGTCCTGTTGACAGCCTATTTAGGTTGTGCATTTGTTGCTTGTGCAAAATTTGTTTCACAGCACAACTATCTGTAAGGGACAGAACTTACCAGGGGTATCATCCACCAGACCAGCCTGAGGCATGTTCGATGCTCATGCTCTGGAGCTCAGTCTTTGATCTGATGTGGCCTTTCCATCCTCCCCACCTCACAGAGTTTCAGTTTGAAGGCCCACATAGATAGGTGTTGCTTGCAGCATAAAGCATGCCACATGCTCACATTTGCTCTTTGAATTTAAACTAAATATAGTGAAGGATGAGCAGGCATGAATTAATTGCTTTCACACCGTATGCAGAAGAAGCGTTAGTTGCTGTGTTACCTGTAGCTTTTAGGAACCATAAATAAAGGTCCAAGAATTTAGTTCCACTAAGATGGGCCAATTTGAACATCTCAAACATCCCCTTAAACCGAAGGATGAAGCTAGCTGGCCTCCCCATTCTCTCTCTGGGAAGCAGTTACCAAAAGTCAATGCTAGACCCTTCTGTCCACTTTCAGCTGTGCTGTCTTCCTTTTTACAAAAGCACTCATAATTAATTTAGATTTATTTGAGCCATTGTATACTCAGATACTTCTGTGGAAATGAGCCTGTGGTCAGGGACAACAGCTGTCAAATGAATTTAGGAATGTTCTACTTGGGATGTTTATAAAACTATTATTTTTGGCAACTTCTTGGTTTTAGGGTTTTGGGTTTATGCCTCTCTCCTTTCAGCTGTCAAACTATCAGACTTTTACCTCTTGTGTCTAATCACTGAAAAAAATCCCCAGACAACCAAATGACAAGCACAAGGTGATTACGGAAGTGAACATCCATCTCTAGCTTACTTCAGTTTAGGGCACTCCTAGCTATCTCCATGCACTAGAGGCTCTTTAATGGTCAAAAGTTCACTGAAGTCAACAGTTATCTTTTTATTGTCTGAGTTGGACTATGGATCACAGGCCAAGACAGCTCATTGCATCAACTGACTGTAAATCACAGTTTCTTATAAGATCCATCCTGAATCCCAGATTTTATATACAACTTGTTCCTCACTCCTGATAACTGCAGTGTCCAGAAGTTATCTTTGATTGTAGAAATTTCTAGACACCAAAACCTCAGGGTGTTCACAGTTCTGTGTGACTTGAAGATTTGGACCCAGGTGTCTCATTACTTCTTTTCCTGCATGTTCGAGGTTCACTTTTGGTGTTGACAAAACTGTATAGTCATGCAATTTTTATTTACTGGTCTCTACAAATGTTCCCAAATGAATTATTGTCATCTTTTTTCAGAAACCTTCTTTGGGTTTCATGCACATGTACCATCATATTGCTGTGGAAACAGGGCTTAACATTAACCTGGGACAGAGAGTTGCTTCAGCTGTCCTTTCCATTTCCTTGTGGACCTTTAGGATGGCTAATTGGCTTTTGCATTTTTTTTCATAAGCTTTGGGATATGTGCCTGCAAACTAATCTAATGCAAAAATATCCAGTTATCTGAGTACAGTTCTTAAGCTCAAGCTCAAGAATTATCCCATTTCCGTAGTCACTTGTAACATCATCCTTTGGTTTCTGTTGTTTCTTCCCTGCTCTCCAAGACTTTCGTCTCCATCAAAGAAGCAGAGGTGCTTTTAGGAAGGCCTCATTGAGACCTCTGAGAGCTATTTTTTTATGTTAGTCAATTTACTAACATATTAGAAAGCTCATCACTGGGAGAAACAAGTGATCACTCAAGGAGAATTATTTTTTTCTTAACACTTCTAAATCTTTATTTGCACGTTTCCCTCTCTTGTGTGGAAGGCTTGTTTTGGAGTAGGGCACCCTTGATCCTGCGTGGTGGGGTTTGTGATGTGCCAGTTTCCTCTGGCTGTACCAAAGAAAATTACTCTCTTTTAGTGTCAAGAATTGTGGAAGAACCCTTTTGATATATAGAAAAGATTTTATTCCCATGTTTTTTTCACCTTTCTCCTCAGAGAAACCAAGAACTACAGACACAGGACAACTGTTTGATTTGACCAATGACTTTTCTTAAAAGCCAAAATCTAAACACAAGTGACCTTTCATTTGTTCACAGCACTTCTTAAAAGCTAGAAAATCAACCTTTCTCTGGAGACAGTCCAGCAAAGGGCCATGAGGATTAAGGAACCGGAATATCTCTGAGTCTCTCCAACAAGGACAGGCTGAGAGAGCTGGGACTGCTCAGCTTGGAGAAGAGGAGGTCCAGTGGAATCTCATCAATGGGTACAAATTCCTGAATGGAGGGTATAAAAAACCAAGTTCTTTTCACTGGTGCCCAGTGACAGGACCAGAGGCAATGGACACACACTGAAATACGGGATGTTCCCTCTGAACATAAGGAAACACTTTTTCAGAGTGAGGGTGACCGAGCACTGGCACAGCGTGCCCAGGGAGGCTGTGGAGTCTCCATCCTTGGAGACGTTCAAAAGCCGCCTAGACGTGGTCTAGGGCAACCGGCTCTGTGTGACCCTGTGGAGGCCTCTTCCAACCTCAACCCTGCTGTGATTGTGTGATTATAGAGGTTCAGCCTTTTTCAAAAGTGAGTGGTGGCTTAGATAGGCATCGGGAGCTCTGACTTAAAAACTGCTCCTGAGTGTAGCGCCTGAGATAAGAGCTACCCACAACATCTCTTCCAAACTTTGATTAGATTTTCCTCTCTAGTCTAAGGTGAGGAGTGATGGTATGGTTACCTTCTCTTGGAGACGTTCAATAAGAGCAGCTAAATTAGCTTCACGGTTTTCTTTGATCTGTTCCATTTTCAGTATCAGCTTTTCCTCTGCCATTTTGCTGAAGTTATTGTTCTCCTCCAAAGCCTTTTGAAGCACTTCTCGCTCATGTTCTCTCTTCTCTGCCAGATGTTTCAGCACCTGGGCCTCCTGGGACTGGAAACAGAGAGACATGTGGTTGAAATGAAATACTCATGTGGAGGAAAAAAACCAAAACAGTTCACTGTATTTGGAAACTGTGCAAAGTGTGTTGCTTTGTTGTTAATGCGCTGGTTGGAGAGATCCCTTCTGTGTATAAACCAGATTATCTTGAGTAACAGGGGCCTGGGGGCACTGGCTGAGTGTGGGGTACAAGCCTCAGGCGGCAGCAGAGATGTGTCCCAAGCACTTCTGTCCGTGAGAGACCCTGTCCTGTGTCACTGTCCCGTGTCACTGTCCCGGGCATCTGGGCTCCTGCAGGGGACTGCTCAGCAACAGTCTCTTTGCTAAGGGCTTTTTATGTGCAGAGACACGAGGCCAGGGGCTGCAGGCGTGTGTGGTGCTGAGAAGGAGGTGGCTGACACAGGAGACGTGGGTTTTTCACCTGGGTTGAACTACCCCTTGATATGCTTGAATAGTTAATAGCAGGTTTTGAAGTTTGCTGACATTGAAGACAAACAGAATCAATTCAGACAGTGTTTTTTCCCCATGATACTTTTGTGTGGCTTCACCTCATGGATTAGGAAGGGAAGAAAGGTTTTTATTCTATAGAAAATAGCAAAAAAGCTATTAAATAAAAAATTCACAATTTGCAAGGAACATGAAAACTGCAGGGAGGAGTTCAGCTGGTGCAGCCTCTGTGCAATACTGTGTTATTCTTCTTTGTAAATTCAGTGCTCAGAAGCGTAAGCTTTGTTATTTATTTTAAATCCAACTACTAACATGAAACCACTCATCCTAGGAGAGAAGCCAAAGATCTTGCAACATTGGGCCCATCCTCCAGGCAAGCCTAGTTGAAAAGGCAATGTGTTTCACAGGAGTTATTTGGAAAAGATAAATAACACTGTGTGCTTTTGGATAAAATAAATGAGAGGGAGCACAAGAAGCAAACAGAAAACAAGGAATAAAATATGGCTCCGGGAAGCCAAGTGTGTGTTTCAGTGCAGATCACAATGCACTGTTGCCTTTTTTATCTGCAAAAATGCATTGGTTTAAGGTCTAAATTAAGGGCTTTAACCAATAATTACAGTTAGTGGTAATGAATCCTATTAAATTCTATTGTGTCACTTTAAATGGAGTGAAAAAGGTTGCAATTCCTTCACATGAGCGAGGTCCAACTAGGAGGAGAAAACAAGTGTTTTAACCAAGGTAAGATGCGCACAAAGCCCAGTGCCGTGACGGGGAGAATGAAGCAGATTCTAGAAAAGGCTGCCCAAGCCAGGCAGACACTGGACTAAAACATCTCTGTCTTTGCGAGGTTGCAAGCTCTTGCTTGAGATCAGGGGAAAGAGTGACTTTTATCCATCTTGGCCACTTAATTTGCCTGGTCAAATCCTGGTGGCAGTTAAACGCTGATGCCCAGAGCGAGTGCTGATGGGAAAGGTCTAATTGAAGGGTTGGTGCCTTGCAAAATCTCCTCCTGGCTCTCACCTCCCTTATAGCATACGCTGAAGGGGTAATAACAGAGCAAGCATTTTTCAGGTCTCTGACTCAGAGGAAATAACTGTTGTGCCAGCCAAAAGATGGTACAAATGGGAACAAAAAAGTGCCCAGACGTGTGCAGCCAAAGCAGAGGGGGTTCCACTGGTGGGAAATGGAAGGAGAGCAAAAAGAGCTGGGCAAAGACAGACTTTTGTAGACTAATTGAAAAATCATAAAAGCCCCATAAGTTTAACAAAAACATAAATAATTTTAATAATCATATAATAAAAAAAGGTTATTTTCAAGCAAAATATTTGATTTCAGATACTTAGAATTTAACATTTCTTTACCTGTAAGCTATTTCAAAAATGTGAAAAAGTCATTTTGAAAGATTTGGTACAATGTAAAACTGAAATAATTGAACATCTTCATCTTGCTTTACCATTTCTGGACCAACTTGAGTGGCTCAGTTTGACCAGCGCTTGTGAAGTTATTCTGCATTTTCTGTTTAATTTAATATTAAATGGCAACATTTAATCTACTTTTGGAAAAGTTATCGTCATTAAATTTTGGTTGCTGATATTAATTTTGTGAACCCTTTGTTTAAGTGATCTAACAGTGACTTTGATAATGTAAGAATTTATTTCCATTCCTGTTGGGAGTTTCAATAGAAAAGATTCTATGACCTGAATTGTAATGCTCTTTCCCATGAAATGTTTAATAATTGATTTGTTAATTTGATAGGCTAACATTTCATAATGTTTAAATATGTATAAATAACGTGTTATAAAATCAAGCATTGTCAGATTTGGAAAACAGACATTTCCAAGGACAAATCCAGGGCCCATGGAGATGCTATAATTAAAAGTAAGATTCGGACTGTGCCTACAAGCAGCATTTTTTAAAAGAACATTGGCTTTCAACAGGAGATAGCAAAATGCCTTCGGGGCTCTTGCCCATTTTTTAGTTTTTTTTCTTCCATTCAGACCCTTTGCCTTCTGGAACTGCTTCTTATTATCATAAATCCAGTGAAAAAATTAGAGTTCCATATCAAAGTACACAGAGTCCTGAAGGCTATGCTGGCAGACAACATATTCAAAAGTCATTTGTCCACTAATGCATGATAATGAAGAAGATCCTTATACTCTAATTCAGTATTTTCTGGATGCAAATTGCATTGGCACCAGTAAGAGTCTGAATTAAAGTTAAATCAGGCTTCAGGAACTGGCTGCACACTCCCAATGCCATCTTCCTTTATGATACGCCTTAACGGCATTTCTTTTCCTCCCTCAAAATATTCAAGGTACCCAGGACTTGTTCAGAATAAAGGGGTCCCCCTCCCCACCACAAAGCACCCATGGTGTAGTGTCTCATGTAGACTGACATCCCTCTTCTGACGCTGTTACACCCCAGCTGGGAGTCTGCCTGTTTCCCCGGTGGCAGACCATTTTTGAAATTGCCTTACAACAATTTTGGAAAGCAGTTGCTATGTTTTTCTACTGGATTGTCAAATGATTTTCTGTTTCCAACACATTTGGCAGAGGAACTTGGCCACCCTGTCTGTTCAAAGTCTACTCCACATCCAGAAATGATTGAATGAATGACCCCAGATGCCTTGTGGGGCTGGGATTAATAGGCTCCCTTTGTTGTTTGTGTTGGCTTTTAACTACTGTGTTTGGACTGCTGTGGTCTTGGTACAGGATACCAACATACGTAGGAAGTTTTTATTCCAAGTTTATTTTCAACAGCATATTGTTTGAAGTGCTGGAAAGAATATTCTCAAATCCTTGATAGCCCACGTTCTAACACACTTGTGAGTGGCTTACAATAAGTGCTTCTTCTACAGCTGTTATGAGAAAAATGAGTAAAGGAGGCTGGAAATGGGATGAAAGATAAAGAGGATTAGTAAGGAGATTAAAGTATGGAACGGAGGAGAAAGGAATAAACAATACTCAAGGGGGAATATCCAGAAGACTTCTTAAATATATCAAGGCATAATCAATGCAGGTACAGATAGATGCAGCCTCTAATGCTAGCTGTGGAGGAATAAAACTGTTTCCAAAAATTCCTGGTACAGACACCTTTGCTCCTAGAAATGTACTATTGTGCCAATATGATGGGCAATGAAGGCAAACTCCTCTGATATTCACGTCATATTTCTAAAGGATCACATGCACACCCAGTTTTCAGTGATGATTGCTTCAAAAGGAAATCCACACCTCATTGTTAGCTGGCTATAGGTGGATGCAGACAAACTAAACACTCACTTTATGAGCAAAATTATTTATGGAATCTGGCTTTGGAGATACATACATTTTTAGTTATTACTCACCAGAAGAAAATTTTACTTATCTGAGTAACAGGTGCTTTATTTTCTCACATTTATCTATTTTTCTTTGACGTGCACATTCAAATATTGAGGTAATTTATGCAGAGATAAAATTAAAGGATTACTTTTAAGCAAGAAAATGGCTCAGACAACTACTTTTAAACTGGGAATTTCAGCTTGACCACATTCACCAAATGGTCTTAGTTAGGAGGATGTCTGAGGCACCCTACCAGTCATGAGTGCTCCACTTTCACAGCACACTCATTCACTGGCTGGATTTTTTAAAATTAAATTGTTCAGCAGAAGCTGCATTAACTTTGGTATTCTTCAGTGCATTGTGTATTTAAGAGATGCTACTAATGGAGCAGAATGCAGAGACAGGGTTGAAGGCTCCTACTGCAATGTAAATGCCAAGGTGAAGCCTGGATATCAATCAGAGGGAAATGGTGAGTTGAAGCAGTGATGTTTTCAGGGGAAGGAATTGAGATTGGGATTTTTCCATGTGAAAGCACAGGAATGGACTGAAGTTAGACCTCACTCATGGCACTGGCTTCCTCAAACCTTTGTGTTATATCTATTTCCTCACGGGGCACTACTGTTTGTACTACCTCAACACCTGTTCTGGCTGTTGCGGGGACTCGCAGTCCTGGGCGGTGAGCACATACAGAGAGAGGCAGCTCTTCTTCCAAAGCAACCACAGTCTACAGAGACATGGGGAAGAGGGGGATGCTCCTGCTCCATGGGGTCACTGAGGAAAGGAGTGACGTGGCCATTTGGCAGGAGAGCCAGAGACATCTGAACTGTAACTGTAAGTGAAGTCCTGCTTCTACTGAAACAAGATGGTGCAAAATTTTGCCTGAATTTAGAAGAGAATCTTTTTTTTTTTTTGTGTCCAGTCTGCCAAGGAACCTTTGGTCAGGGCTACTAAGAATGTGAAGTAGAGTGAAAAAATGAAGAGCCCATCTGCAGTGTGATTCAGGAAAACTCACTGTCTCATCCTCAAAATCGCTGCTCTTGGGGTTGTGACCCATGGGGGTGAACACGGCGTGTTGGAGGGATGCCAGAGCCCTCGGTCTGATGTTACCTTACCTGCTCATGAGGCACTTCTTGATCTGCTGCAGTTTGAGACCTGACATTTTAAAGTTAATGAAGATCAATGACAGTTTGTCTTATCACGAAATCACGGAATTGCCAGAGTTGGAAGGAACCTCTAGACACCATCTAGTCCAACCCCCCTGCCAAAGCAGGATCGCCCAGAGCACATTATGAGCCAAGCCCATGGCAGAGTGCAGGGAGAAGCTTTGCAGCTTTGGGATGGATGTTGTCTCTGCTCATGATGCCATGTGCTCTGAGACAGACCCTGCTGCTTACCACCTAACCCTCTCCTAGCTGGCAGCAAACACCTTCCTGTGGGCACATACCCATAGGCTTACGTCTTTTCCATGAGGAACTGCAAAGTGGCTTGCAGTTTTGGCTATGTCTTGTAAATATTAGGGATGAAGCACAATGCATAGAAAGGCTATGGTGTAAATCAAAATGGGGCAAAAACTCCCAGTTCCAGTGATGACTCCACATGTATTGCTGGGACCTTTACATGTCATGCTGCAATGCCTCTCCACACAAGCACTGACAAGGGCCACCAGGCACAGAGAGGGAGATCAGCAGATGGGCAAGACAAATAGTAGCAGACAAACATCTGGGGCAGTGCCTGTCCTCCCTCACATCCCACTCACTCGCAAATTCCAGGAAACCAAGGAGGAGAATAGGAACAAGTTGGGACAACAAAGAAAGCTCCACTTTTGCCAGGGAAGTCCCTTCTCAGCCTCTCCTCCCATCCGGAGTGGCAGTTTTGTAGGTCTTGGGCAATGTCTAGAAGGGAAAATCTGTCCCCCAGCTCCACTTTGGTGAAGCCTTTCCCCCAGCAGCCCAGCTCTGCACCAGTGGGGCGAAGGACGGGAGGCGTTTCCGCTGCTGAAGGAGAGAGGGATCGGGAATACTGAGAAGTGCCTCTGGGCAGGCTGTGGGGTGGGCTCCAAGGGGCTGGGGCCTGACGCAGAGCGAGGCCACCACGCTGGCAGAGATGCCTGGGGCTGCCAGCCTGGCCAGGGCTGGGCTGCACGGAGCGTTGCTCTTGTGGCATTTCACAGTAATAGTATTAAAAACTCATGTAGCCGTAAGTCTACATCCCCCAGCATGAAAGCTGAAAAATATGACTGTTCTCCTGTGTCCTTTGTGGCGCTAAGCACTAGGGATGAGCCTGATTCAATTTCATCCCAATACAAGGCCATTAAGAGGATTTAATTGCATACAATTTCTCTCCCATAACCCAAAGTCTAGTAGGAATGTGCGTTGCTTTAGTGTTTCATTTTTCTGCCAGTAAGTTGAACATGGGCAATAAAGATATATAATTTGGCATATGGCTTTTAAAGTCTATATACCAAGGGTAATAATAAGACGAACATTTAAGGACAACAGGTAAAAATTAATAAAGGTTAAAGATGCTGTAAGAAATAAACTTCTGCTCCATACAATGTGACTGTGCTCTAATTTCTTAAGTGGGAAGGATGAAAAGATCTTTCTGATTATCCACCAAACTGGGAAAATATAGCACACATATGCCAAAAAAATAATAATGGGATAATAATGACATGCTGTAAAGAGGATTTTATAAATGGAAAGGTCAAATCTGTAACTGGCCCAAATGGGGCCAGATAAAAATGCCTCGGGTGAAGTTCTCGGCTTGGTCTGAGAGTATGAGGTCACAGTGAGGTAAAGAAAAAGGAGGAGGAAAGGAAAAGTCCTGTAAAAGCTTGTAAGGGAATAAACAATAATGCTGAGCAGGAAACAGCGTAAGCAGGAGCCTGCTGAAGTGCATGAATTGCTGTAGATGTTCTCGTGAGTTTGAAAATTTATTAATGAATGCTGCCTAATTAACAGAGCAGAACCGAACTCTTAAACAGTGTGAAATCAATTAGTATTTCTTCCAAAAAGGCAATTCTTATCCATTAGTTATACTTGATTTTAATTAGAACTGTGCTGGAATGACACGGTGTGGAATGGTCATGCCTGAAAGCTGCTGTAGATAGACTGGAAAGTGCGATAACGACTGCAGTGCTGGATGCCAGAAAAAGTCTGCCTGGTTTGTCACACAGCAGAAAGTGGAAGATGCTTAGGGGAAGTGTAGATTACTATATACATCCACACATATATGCACACATATACAGCTTCCTACCTTCCAGCAGTCACCAGGTTACATACTTTCTGAACCAGAGGTTGCACCCATGTAATCATTTTCTACACAGCAGTGCTCTATCAATTTTTCCATTATCTTTTTGAAATAAATAATATTTTAATAATCTCTAAATTGTCTGTGATAACAAATACAGCTTGTTTAAACAGTGCATGGAAAGCTGATTTCCCCCTCTCTCTGTTGAAATTGCTGTCTGATGTTTTCATTGAGTGTTTCTTCCCCTTTGGGTTGTGTGAAACAAAATATAATTGCTCCTATTAATCTTCTCATTACCATTCATAACTTCGTAGACTCCTATCTTATCTTCCATCTGTTGCCTCTTGCCAAGCTTAAATGTGGACTATTTCATTTACCTTCTTATGGAAGATGTTCTGTTCCTCTGATTACTTTTTTATGCTTCTCTGCAGTATACTATTTTGCAGGCAAAAAATGAAGGCAGTAGTTGAGATATGGGAGCACCAGCGATTTTCACGGTGAGGTAATGGAGGTTTCTGCTCTGTTCTTTGTTCCTTTCCCAGCAATTTCTGCTGCAATGCTAATGTGGAGGATCTTGTCTATTAAAATAACTCAGTCGTGTTCATTCCAAATTAATATAGTACCAAGGGAAAGAAATGGCAGGTGTCTGTATTGCCATCACTGATTACCAGTTTATTGCGCAATGAATTTTTCTTTAGGAAGAAATGAACAGTAATGAAATCAGTGAATTGAAATCTCTGGGACATTCAATTTCTATTTCCCACTAAGTGTTTGCATAATAACAGGTTTCTTAATTGCTGCCATTGCATTCTGTGTCCGTGTCTTTACTTGAGTACTTGTACTTGGTACAGAGGCACTTCACAGACTGAGTCTTCGGGGCATATCATCATTTGGGTGGGTGAAAACTCATACTTCTGGGCAGACTCTAGTGCAAATGCATACTCCTTTTACACACAGTCATGTCCTTCATCTGAAACAAATACTCCAGCAGAAGTACTTCTTTGAAGGAAGCAATAGTGCCAATGTGTGTGCAGTAGAAGCACAGAGTCTTGTGTTAGTGAGGCAGAAGAAATGGCAAATGTGGCAACATTTCAGTATTCCCTAAAATAATTGTTTAAATTAGTGAGATCCAGAACAGTCAGGTTTCACTGCAAATCAAAACTGAGGGCCAGGTTTTAAGGACCTGTCAGTAATCCAGATCTACCGCCTTCAATGGACTTGCAGCTCACCACACACCAGCGTGACCACTCCTTTGGGTTTCTTGGAACTGACCCTGATCTGGCTTGACAGAGTTGAAAGGAGAATAGAGCTGCTCTGGCTGGAGCTGCTCCATGTACCATCTGTGGCATATTTGCTGTTCCTGGACCTCTGTAAACATTTTTGTCCATATCTGGAAATGATTCTGTAAGTATCAGTTTTAGTAACAAATACATTGTTTAAGAGAGAAATAAAAGGCTTAGCGACATCTAAGCTTGATTCATTTTCAGATATCCTCTACTAGAGACTCCATGAGCAGGTAGAAGGAGTTTCTAAGTCCAGATTTGCCACAAAACGACATTGATTGCCCGGTTGAAACACATAGAAAGTCCCTCTATGGCTCCCGAGGCTTCTCTGGCTTCTGTGGTTCTCCTTTTGTGCCATAGCAAAATGAAACATGGATTAACCAGGACAATATATGAACACATCTTGAGTTTTCTGTGGCTGTTGCAGCCAGCCATGACTTTCCTGAAATGGTGCATCAAGCTGGGCCCATGCAGAACACTACTAATTCTCAAGACTGGCAATTCAGGCTGGCAGTGGTGACTGTCTCATTGGCTTTTCCTGTCATCCTCCAACTTATCTGATCTGGAATTTGGACTTTTATCTTCTGAGAAAAAAAAAAAAAAAGGAAGCAAGCTATCTGAGCTAGCTCTCAGAGGAAATAAAAACTTCTTCAACACATCAGTCATGATGAAAGCCAAATAAAGAGTTAATGTGGACTTCCTACTGCTTGCACCCTGCAGTTATACTAACCTTTGTGAAAAAGGAGTAACAACGCTTCCAAACCCGATGTGACAAACTTTTGATTATCAGACAGGGTTTTACCATTATGGGTAAGGTCATACAGAAGGGAAGCCTTGGTGTGTAGATAACCCTACAAGGCCAACCTCCAGCACTGTGGAGACCTCTCTGTGCTACTGTGGAGACCTCTCTGTGCTATGCCAGTGTCTTCACCCAAATGTGTGCTGAATGACATAGAACACTCTTTCTTCAGGGCTGACAGGGCTCTGCACTGTATAAGACATTTTAGCTGCCTGGGGCAGACCTTGTGAGTAATCTCCATGGCCACTACAAGGAGCCAAGATCTGGTAACCCAGGCAGTAGCTGTTGGAATTGCACATCCCTCTCTTAAACTGAGACACCAGAAGAATTGCACTGGTTTCCAGCAACTATTGCAGATGCTCTGGATGGACCCCTTACTCTCACACAGTGAGCATGCATATTTGCACCCTCTTGGACCTCCTGCCCAAAGCTATCTGTATTTTGTGATGCACACTTCCCAAGCATCAAAACCAGTGAGGTTTGTTTGCAAGCTGTGAACAGAAAATAAACTCATTTGTTTCTTTAAACATGTTAATAATTTGTGTCCACGCAGGCCACTGTGAGTCAGCGATGGCAATGGAAAACACACCAATGAACAGGAAACTTGGCTGTTATTGTGTACACTGTCAGGTCTAATTACTAGCATTTTTTTTTAAGGAAAGATACCTTTCTCCTCTCCTCTGCAGCCTCCAGCTTTTTCTGGATCTCCTCAAGAGAGAGTTCTTTCTTCTTTGGAGAAGCTAAAGTTCGTGGTGCTTCCGACACCGGAGACGGCGGCTTTAGGATCAGTTCAAAGGCCTGGCCCGAGGCACGTTTGTTGATTTGTTTCACTTCCATGTCTGCACAATAAAGCGAGAAATGGTAAACCCTTCAATACCTCAGCAGTATTGAGGAGGGGAGCAGCACAGACCTCAGTAGGACCAGAAATGCAGACAAAAGATTTAGCATCTTTGCCTTGGGCATTTTAAATGCACTGACAGATTATGGGCTGAAAACTGTTCTCAGAAGTATGTTCCATTTTATCTGCAATACCTTAATTATACCTTAATCATACCTTAATCTCATAAAGATAAAAGCGTACAGCTGTTTTGGAAGCTTATTGGGGTTCTTTGGCATTTCACGCCCCCTGCAAGCAGTGCCCAAGCTGATTAATTTTTTTAAGTGTGCTTTCATCTTTTCTTAGTTTCCTTGGGAATTCTGTCTACTGTGAAGAGCTGTAATTTTCAAATGGGCAGTAGGAAAGGCACGGCTCAGTATGGGAGGGCTAGCTCTGAGAGTTTAGTTAGCTGCCATTAGGAGCAATATCCAGCATCATGGGTAATACACAATCAATAGAAGGTAATAGCCAAAATCAGCAAATGAGCTGTTAATTCAGAAAAATATCCACTGACTAACATTATGGACTGGGACAGTGAACTGAGTCATTTCCCAGCAGCAGCACATTATCTGACCTGCGGGATGATTTCCAGTGAAAGCCACTCACCATCGTATTTATAGATGTTCATGTTGCGAGGTTCAGGGTAAAAACAGGAGCAGATCAGGGAGAGCATGGACAACTCCTTCATCTTCTCCTTGTAAGCTGAAACAAGACACATTGTCAGCACGCTCCACTTCCCCAGCTCCTCCTTAGCGAATTTCTGACTGAGGGGACTGGCTGGGGACCAGCAAATCTGCTCTGCCATCCACCTGCCAGATTTCTCTAGAATATTTGCTCTCAACTGTTTCTTCTGAACATTGAGCCTTTATCAAATCACACAGGAGATGCTTGGTACTGCAGAGACTGCTTCTATCTCCTGTGTGACCTCACCCTTGAGTGTAATGCAGACAGTCCTTTCCGGTTTACGGGAAGTTAATCTAGCTACCGGGAAACGTATTTAGCATTGGAGGAGTGCCATGACTCCACTCTCTCCTGGCAGGTGGAGAGCAATGAAGCTCTTACAAATTCTCTGACGTATCCAAATGCAATTGAGAACAGCTCTGAAACGCTGCCCATGTGTTGCCATAGGCAGATGCTAAAGACATTATCTATTACAAATGAAAATGTCATCCAGATAATTAAAAATAAAACCAGAAATGAGGATATATTTATCAAATCCTTTGCAGACTGTCCTTGATATGCATAACTACTTGAAACAAAGCTTTTCTTTCCTCCCTTACTGGCCACAATACATTGCTTCCATACTCGGGTCTCGCGGATATCAGCTGATGCAATAAGTGCCCTTGTAACTTACCGTCACGGTGTTACCTTTACCGACTTTGTAGTGCCCACAGGCCCCAGTCACGGACTGAGGAGGAGTTGGTCTAGAAATGGTAATACCAACACCAACCATTATACAATGCTGTGCGTTCACCCTTTCTAATTGCTGTCATCTGTAAGGAGGGAAATAGACTCGTATCTTGTCGCCTGGTAGGTCAATGACAGAGCTCAGACTTGAGCCAGTTCCTGAGTCCCCGGGCGATACCCCAGCCACTGCCCGCTGCCCGTGCTGCATAAAGTATATATATTGGGGGCGGGTGTTGCTTCAAAATTCCTCTCGGCACACAGAAATCCCTACTACTATCAAAGTCATATCTACAGATGCAGACACGTATTTGTGCAAGTATGTGAAAACATGGCTTAAAATGTAACTGCAGCTGAAAGTATTGTACTTAACAAATTAGACCAAATTAATCCTTGATGTTACGAAAGGAAAATCAGACAGCCCTATCTTCAAATATATCTTCAACATATCTTCAAATTGTGGATACATATGAAATTGTCATGCCACCTTTCTCATGGATGCTCTTGTGCTTTTTGAATTTGTTTTCCTATTCAGAGAAGCTGCTGAGATTGATGAGGGCTTGAGAGCCTTTGGGTGCTGCTCAAAATAGTGGTATTCAAATGATCTATTCATTCAGGAATGGATTTCTAACTGTCAGTGGATGATTAATCTAATTAAGTTTTGCACAGGGGCCTCCAATAACGGACACTGAATAACCCTCCTAAAGGACGTACAGCTGTTTGGAAGCCGTTGGGGAAAGCCAGCATCTCAGGTCAAGAAGATGCTGAAGATTTTGTTTTCTTTGAACTGAGGTTGTCAAGGAAGCTTGGACTTGACAAGTTTTTTAGTTTGGAACATAAGTACCAACTTGCAAAGAATAACTCAAAAATCCTCTGAAAAGACAAATGATGCCCAACTGAAGTCTGTTAATAGTCAAACACAGCAATATGTTCATCTAGGCCAATCAAGCATTTAACCCCATGCGTAATTGTAAGCGCACAGGTGCGGTTGTCCAGCCTGTCCTTTGAAGAGGGCTTGCCCACGCCACCGAAACTGCATCCTGTTCGTGGGGGAGCGGGCACACAGCAGACCCCCGGGCTGCCCGGGAGGCTGCTAAACACACGGAAAATGGGTGCTGGGTTGAGTGTTCAAGACAGGAAGCTGAAAGCTCAAAGCTGAAAGTTCTCGTACAAAGCCTGCTAAATCCCTGCCGCAATGTATACCTTGAAATAGTTTTATAGAAAGGGACATACACAGCAGTGTCCTGGGAATCCTGCCTTTTGGGGCTTTTGTTATGGATTTTTATCTTTGACTGACATTGAATATGTCTTGTTTTCTAACAGCATTTAAAACAATTAGAAAAAGGTGTTTATTCTCCCAGCTTGCCATCTGCAAAACATGGCTGGAGAAAGATAAGGCCGTGCTCAGCTCTCCTTCCTTCCAGCACAGTAACTGCATTGAAAGCACGCTGGCAAAATGATTGTCCTGTTTCATTCTGGCCACTGACAGAATTAGGATGACTTTCCATGCTTTACAAGCGTTACATTTTCTTTATGCATGGTGTTATTTAGTCTCTATTTGCCCTAGAAAGTCCTTCAACCATACTTGGAACTTGGCCTGAACACTCTCAGCAAGTTCTGGAGGTGTCTGCAGCCCTGGGAACCAAACACCACCTGGGTGACGGAGGAAAGCCTGGGAAGGATTCCTGCTCTGCCTGGGGTAGACACTGGGAGGGTGTGAATGCATCATACTCCTGAGGTGAATTCCTCCAGTAAAAGTACTGCTTTTTCTGTTGGAGACCTAAGGGCTGAGGGCCTCAACGGAACTGAAGGACCTTCTTGGCACTGTGACTTGTTCCTCTTGACCAGGCAAGGAACGGCTTATTTGGTGGCACTGAGTAACACCAGCCCTGCTCTGCTCAGCTGCCCTTTCCTTAAAGGGCCAAGCATTTTAAGAAAATAAGCAGCAATATTAGTCCAGTCGGTGGTTTGTTTAGAGTGGCTGGCCCTGTCACACGGGTTGAACAGGGAGATAATTCTGCTTTCCCAAACCCCAAGGAGTTACTGTTTAGCCGTGGAAGCCTGTTCTCCTAGCAAGAAATATTTTTCTATTAAAAAGCAGCACAGACAGGCCAGAAAGCAAACAGCACAGCATCTATGCCATCTGCGTAGTACCTCTTGTGTCAAGTCAAATAGGCACAAAAATTATCTGTCTTAGAGTGGAGCTTTTAAAAACCCTTGAAGACAAGCAGTGATTGCAACAAAGTTTATTTTCCAAATGTGTTTCAACTGGTTTGCTGATTATACAGCTCCTTTTGCAGTCATGTAGGGAACATACCATTCCATTAACTGGGCAAGTTAAATGAAGGCAAGTAAATGAGGATAATCATAATACTACAAAAGCTTTGATAGGGAAACTGCTGGGAAAGAACAATGTTGACAGAAGACAGCAACAGAATGTTCTTAGTTAAACAAGCAGCAAGATTTAAATGTTTAGATGCATTAAAACCTTCAAAGTTGGGCAAGAGCGGAGTACTGATTTTTGCTAAAAGCAGAAGGGATTTCAGTATTATCAATTCTTGCAGGTTTGCTGTGAATATCCTCAGGTTTACAGGTCTTCTTAATTTCTGAAGCTGTGTGATTATTTCAGAACCTCATCTATTTTTTTTTTAAATAAATCCTTGCACTCAGAGTTGCAAAGAAAGCTTTAGAAATATTATCTAATGCCCCTAAAATCTTTGACAGCTTCGGAGAAGAAGAAATTCAGCTTTGAAACTCAAGAATGTATGGTTTCTCTTTTTCTGAAAGAGTCCCAAATGCACCATTGTTTTAAGCCAATCTCATTGTTTTCTCAAACTTTGGGCATTATGCTTAGCAGCTCTGTTTAGGAGCTGTGAAACCCCTCCCTGTGTTGGGTGAACGTTTCCGTGCTCTTTCTTTGCGGGCTCTTTACTTGCTGGTCCAGGTAGGATCCCCCAGAGGCTCCATCTGCACGAGCGAGCAGGGCAGCACGGCAGGACTGGATTCCTGGAGGGAAACAATTCTAAGCACTCTATGCCCACGATGTAGGTATTTTGAGAGTCTTTTCTTTACAGTAGTTTGGTCCCATGGTCTGAACAACCATCAGTGCCTGGAGCATGGTAGAAGCAGTGCTAATGCACATCTTGCAGTTTTGTTACCTCTCAAGGAAGCCAGTTTGTAGCATTGCCCTGCAGAGTGAACCAAAGCCTGCCCAGCTGGGGTGTTTAGAAGACTCTCTTTGACAGTGCTCTCCTGATCTCAAATAATATACTTATTCACATACATCCCACATTCCTCCATTAACGTAAGAAAATTAGTCCATTGCCAATCCTGCAGCTCCTGGTCCATTGAGGGAAGCTGACCAGGCAGAGTGCTGCAGCTGCTGTTAGACCTCAGCAACCACTTATTTGCTGCTAGGAAAAATAGGAAGATTTTGGAAAACACTGGTAAAACCACCCTGCCTGTTCTCATCTGTTATTCAATAGCTATAAGAATTTTTTTACAGTTTACACTGTAAAATGAAAATCTGTCCTCACTGGCGGGCCATGGGCAATTTGGGTCACATTTTGTTCCTTGGCAAAGCACAGCTAGGACAGATTGCTGTGTCACAGCAGAGACCATTATTCATAAACAAGACTATTTTTAACACATGAAAGCAGAGATAAGTGTAAATGTTACTTATAATTAACATCTGATGAAGGCAAATCTGTTGATGCCTTTTGCCGTACTGAATCCAGTCTGCATAATAAAGTGTTACTGATTTTTGACACTTCAAGTCCCACTAACCAAATAGTTCTTGAAGTTCTGCACACCTGGAAGGAAACAGAATCTGGCACATTGTCAGAATGTGCAAACCATAACACAGCTCAGCCCGTGTTTGCTTGCCAGGTGTCTGTGAGACAGCTTCCTCAGACTGAACTAAAATCCTGCTTTGTTTTCTCCTTTGGAAGAGGCTGCAGGAGAGAGCAGTAACATCAGGTGAAGTGGGAAATGCAAGGTACAGAAGACCTACAGAGGACCTTCACATCGATTTCTCTCGGATGTTATTGACAAAGCAGTTTGTTACAAATTTCACTTTGTTAATGCCCCCTCCCGAAACACGGTTTTTGGTTTGTCAAGACAACGTTTTAAGTCATGAAATGCCATGTCATTTTGGGAATACCAACAGGAACAATTTGTTGGCCAGTAATTTTTTTTTTTTATAATTCATTTTAGTAGTGTGCTGCAACCTTTTCTGTCAAATGAAATGGTGTTATACGATCATAAATATAAGTGTTTCCCCACAGCTGGTGGGGTGTTTGAAGAAAGCTGCATGATGAGAGCTGGTAAAGTGGTGAAATAGGATTGGGACTAGTAGGTGGGACTCAGGGAAGTAAAACTCAAGATGGGGCATGAGTCATAGGCATTCTACATATCTTTTAGGTTTTGGCACTCTTCTGAGATGGATGAATCTGGGGTTCACTTCAATTAATACTGGTCATCTAATATTTAAGACAGCTAGTTTGCAGCAGTCGTGAAAGCTTTCTTATTAGTCGATGGAGAGATAAGCACTGCCAGAGAGTGACTGGTTCCATTCCAAGAGAGATGTCTAAGATAAATTCACTAAATTATCTTAAGACCAATGAATGTTCCTCCATTGTCAGAAAACCTGAGGATGCCAGGAGAGGTTTAAATTGAATATTAGGAAAAAATTCTACACTGAAAGAGTTATTAAGCCTTCGAAGATGCTGCCCAGGGCAGTGGTGGAGTCACCATCCCTGGAGGTATATAAAAGCCGGGCAGACATGGTACTGAGGGACATGGGTTAGTGATGGGTTTTGTCAGTGTTAGGTCGATGGTTGATGTTCTGGGGTGCAAGCCCTTGCACTCCACTCCTACTAGATGATCTGAAAGGTCCCTCCCAACTGAGGCATTTCTATGGTTCTATGATGTTCATAGGCTTATGGAGTCATCGATGATGGAGGGAATGAAAAAAAAGCCCCTGCAGAGAATATATCTTATCCATCCCTTATGCCCCCAGTCAGGAGTGACGTCTCATTTTGGTGGCTCACACAGCTGGGGCTTATTTTGTGACTGTCTCTCTGAATGCAAAACACTGCTCAGCAGAGTATTTGCTGTGAGTCCATCTTGCAACCTTATGTACACGTGTGCTTTACTAGTTTCCCCAACAAAAATGAGGTTGCTTTAAATTGTACTAACAGCTGAAGGGCTCAAAGCAAAGGCACTGTAGAGGAGCTGGACAGAACTTCTTCTTTAATGCCCTACAGTGCTCACCAGTTTCACTGCTGGGAACAAGGGCACAGGACCCTCGCCCACCTGGGGCCATTCTTTGATGACCAAGTCTTTAAGATCGCTCTCTTCATTTACTGCAATACAGTTTAATATAAAGACAAGTATGGAGCTTTGGTCATGTTCCCTTCCCCCCAAATTTTGTGATATTTCTGTATCTAGGCCACAGAGGAAGCAGGTACTATGAAAAGGAAACAAGAAACAGAGAATGTGGAAAAGAAATTGTGAATTATTGAGTTCCCTCTCTCAATAGTGACAGCGCTGCCTACCATATGTCCAGAAAATGAGGAAGAATGAACTTGGACAGATCTAATCTGCTTTTGTGGCAACTGAGAGTTTTAAAAAGTAGCTTTAGGCCTTAATTTCTGTAGCCTTCATGACCATTCCAAGGTCACTAAGGCTACCTAGGTTTTGGCAGAACTATTAACAATTTTATCTCCGACAAGAGATCCTTTTAACAAACAACTTTAAAATAGCTTGGGATGGAATCAAGCATTAGGGAGCCCTGTAGCATCAGTTTTTCAAAACACAAAAGAAGATGCAAGCAACAGATCTGATCCTTCAGTTAATAGGATATTAAGACTGTGTCAAATTGTACCAATGAGCCCTGTTCTGGGGTGCAAGCCCTTGCACTCCACTCCTACAGCACAGCTCGAGTGACAGCACAGGATCTGGCTGGAAAACCCATCCCAAGGAATATAGAACTAGCTGTTTGTTTATGCAAGACTGTCCAATAATGGTTTTCTTGCATCTGCAGAGTATAGATGCAAATACACGCCCACATGCAGATTAGAAGGTGGCACAAGTCTGACTGGAAATTGTCCCTAAATTTACAGCTTAATCACTGATCATGACCAAGGATTTTGGGACTAAAATGGCCTAATCCAGCTGCCATGTCTAGGATTTTTACTTCATGTGTGTGATTGGATTCAAATGGCTTTGTTCACTTTATTTTCTGATGCCAGAAAGTTAAGATGTGAAATTACTATTTTGTATTCTTTCATTTTATGTAACTTTTATTGCTGAAGCAATGAGAAAATCCATTTACTGAACCCTGACTATTATGGTCTTCTGTGACATGAGTTAATGGGACTACTTTGTCAGGCTAATGCAACTGCATTGTCATAATAATGGAAGGGGTTTTTTTCCTAATTTGGAAAAAATAATCTTTTCATGGTTACACGAAACAAACAGTGATGCAGATGCTTTGCCACAGTCACTGTTAGAGATGGTTGGGCCAGATTGTACTGTCTGTTTACAGAAATGAAAACACACACATTTCCTTCCAGTGTGTCAGGAATAGGGAGCTGTGCCTGTTGAGAGCCTGGCCGTGCTCTCAGGGACAGCCTCAGGACGTCACATGCTGGTGGGAACATGGGAAGAGCAGCAGCCAGGCAAGGAAGCTGTGGGCCAGCTCTGCAGAAACTAGTCTGCAGCAGTGGCAGAGCCAGACGCTACGCTCTCCTCTGAGCCAACCCTTTGGAGAAGCAGGGTGTCATGTCGGGATGAGGGAGCTCTGGGTAGTTCGGTTCCTCCAGGACTGAGGGGAAGGCAACGGAGCCCAATGCTGATATGGATGTCTGCAGCCCTCCTGAAATCCATTTGAACTTCAGGGAACTTCAGCCAGGGTGAAAACAGAAATTCCAGATTATTTTTTTTATTTGGGGGGAAGACCTCCTTCTTTAAGGTCTGCCTTGCCTTTTCAATTTTTGCAAGGCATCCCCCCCCATATTTCCCTCCCTACCTCTACACCCCATCTCACTTCCTGCAGTTTTCTTCCCATAGAGTTTTTCATGTAAGAAAGAACGTGAGCTACTAAAACAGACTTTGAAGACAATGGAGAGGATGGACTCCTGAGAAAGCTTTATTTCCTGCTGGTTAACTGAAACCAACTGTTTAATTTTTTGTAGTGAGATGTTCTATCCCTGTTTTTTAGATGTTTCGGCAGAATGCTGGTGTTTAAGATGCTGAACTTATGCCAACCTCCTCAAGAGGCCATCACAGTCATAGAAAGTTCCTCATACACTACTATCACCTAAGTGTGAAAGTCATGTAAGCATCAATATGTGAACTGGAAGGTAAAAGAAAAGGGAATAGGTGGAAGCAGCTGCATCAGGAGGAAATAATCCTCCTTCCTTGGCTTATCTTACCTGCTTGAGAACACTTGTTGGTTTTGTTACATCCCTGCACATGGGGAAAACAGTCTCTTTTGATTTGTATTGTAGCAAGCTTTGCTCTGTTGGCTCTCATACAAAAAATCCTCAATTTTACTTTTATTTTAGGACTACTGATAGAGTAGTAGTAATGATTCTGCACATATCATTCTGGGTCAGATCTTAGCATTAATTTTCCTGTTCTCAAGAGAAATCCCTATCCCCTGAGCTATCACGCAGAGTCTTACATGAATGATTAAAGGATCAAAACCTTAAAGCCTGGAATTTTTGAACGGGTGCTTTTGCTTTCCATGATTTAATGCTTACTGTGTGTAACATATTTCCTTTGCATCGTATGCCTGAAGGGTTGTCACATACTCTTTTCCCTGCACACAAAGCTGTTAAACGCTTTTACTTCTGAGACAGCTTACGTATAGAATGGCTTAAAACCCCAGATATTCCACTTAAAAATTTCCACTAACATGGCTTTGAAGATCCTGCCGGTAGGCAGCACTGAGCCAGAGTCCGAGTCTCCACACAGGCTAAAAGCAGTGTTGTCAGGAATGCCCATGTTCATGTGCAAAGGCCAGAAAAGCAGAAGGCTTCTCAGAGCGTCTCCTCAAGGCACCCCACCCCGCAGAGCTTCTCTTGGCTCAGCATTTCTGAGACTGGGCTACACCTCTGCCAGCCTGTCACAGCAGCAGCCTCGTAGAGTTTGCTTCAGGACTTTCCTGCAGCAGGACAGCCCCTGAATTTATGTTCTTTCCCTCAGAAGTGGTTTACGAGCCCCCTGAGCCATACTGTTTCCTGGGTGCAAAGCTGTGGGGTTTGGCTTGTTCCTGTGGCCACACTGGTGACTGAAGCACCAGGGAAGGACTTGCTAAGAAGATGGTACTTCTTCTATGTCCTTGCAACAGAAAACAGGTGAGGTGTGGAGTGGAACGAGTTACAGCTTGGAAGGACAGATGTTGCAGAGCCTGCACGGGGAGGAGCCCTGTCATGCAGATGTCAGTCACCATGATGGCAGTGTGCCTACAGCTTTCTGCTTAGGATCACACAATGGTTTGAGTTGGAAGGGACCTTGAAGATCACCTAGTTCCACCCCCGTGTCCTGGGCAGGGACACCTCCCACCAGACCAGGTTGCTCCAAGCCCCCTCCAACCTGGCCTTGAACCCCTCCAGGGATGGGGCAGCCACAGCTTCTCTGGGCAACCTGGGCCAGGCTCTCACCGCCCTCACACCAAACAAGTTCTTCCCCACATCTCAGCTCCATCTCCCCTCTTTCAGTGTCAAACCCTTCCCCCTCCTCCTATGGCTCCCCTCCCTGATCCAGAGTCCCTCCCCAGCTTTCCTGGAGCCCCTTGAGGGACTGGAAGGGGCTCTAAGGTCTCCCCGGAGCCTTCTCTTCTCCAGGCTCCAAAGGGGCTCCAGACCTCCCAGCATCTCCACAGCTTCCTCTGGACTCAATCCATTAGGTCCATATCCTTATGTTGGTGGCCCCAGAGCTGGACACAGTGCCCCAGATGGGGTCTCACCAGGGCAGGGTAGAGGGGCAGAATCACCTCCCGAATCACAGCCTGCTGGCCACACTTCTGGCTGGTGATCCAGGCACTGGGTGGGAAGTGCAATTTCCAGTCCTTATGCTGAACACACTAGTTTCCCCTGGAGCACCCAGCAGCCAGGGGGGAGGCTATTGGAGGTGGCTGCTGTGTCCCAGCATGCCATTAAGGTCACCTCGTTATTGTACGGCGGGACCATGTGGAGGCCCAGCTGAGATCTGCACTACTTTCTGTACAAACATGTCGGATGCGAACACCCTGTGCCAAGGAGCTTATGGTGTGAGAAAACAGGTGGGGGATGCCGGGGGAAAAATGACCCAGAGGTGGAACAAAACTGCCTGGGGTCACAGACCCTCTCTGTAGGAAAGCTTCGTGGAGAACACAGGCCTCTGGATTTCTGGATGAGTGACACCTCCGTTGGCACAGGCTGTCTCTTTGAGAGTGCTGCAGACAGTACGGGTGCTGCCTGGTGAAAAGGCCCCTGGAGTGAGGATAAAAATCAAGTGTGATGAAATAGAACAGCAAGGGTTTAGTTATGCAGCGCGCTGTGATCAAACAGCACCTTCCCAAGGCATGAGCCGCGCTGCCGGTGCCGCTCCGTCAGAGTGAGACGAGGCTACCGGAGCGGGGTGTGACCGGCTGGTGGCCAGCACGGCTCCTGTTCTCCTAAATCTCGCCCAGGTGTTTAGAACGGTGGCGTTTATTCAGTTTTTCCTAATGATCTCTTCAGAGGCTTCCACTCACTTAATTTTTTATCAGCCTGGTCCCTTTATACCGGCTCAACAAGCTCTTCCTGTCCTTGCATCACCCACTGACACTGGATGTCATTTTATTCCATGGCAGCTGTGTATTGTCATGCTTAGAGAGTAATGTCACAATCCTGGCACGTGGTCAGTCTTCCCTATCGAAATACGAGTTCTCCTACTGTTTCTTTTCATCTGGATATGGCAGATCCTTTCTGAAATTGTACTGATGCTACTTCAATTATGTTTATTAAACCTTTCCCCCTCTTTTTTGGTCTGAGATTACAGTCAAATTGTTTCAAGAGCCACATTGACTTCCCAACAGAGCAAGTGTTAGGAGTTTCCCTCATGTTCTGAAAGCAAGCCATTATACAGCACCAAGGAAAGGAACGGCCCCAAAGGATTCAGCAACGGCACCAAGTAAGAAAGCACAGGTAAAGAATCCAACTTTCTCTGTTTTTGTCATTCCAGGAGTGTCTGCTGCTGTGGAGCACCTCAATCTGGGCACAGGGTCCATCAACAGAGCCTGGTCCTGGCCGTTTTCTGGGATGTGGTTTTAACAGAACTGTAAGTCAGATATAAAATGTGAGGGTTTTTTATAACTCATATAGGAGTTGTAATCACTGCCCTCTAAATTCTAAATTGCAGAGCTTTTCGATGCCTTCCCAGATTTTAAAAATTGTGCTTTGAACTGATGAAAGCCAAAATATTAGTTAGCCGTAATTTGAGACTCAGAAAACAAATTAATTTAATTGCAAGGTGTATTTATTTTTTTTTTGCTTTAGGCAAAGAAAATACTGAGGGCAATCAACGAAGTTGAAATTTATGTTTATATTTTATGGGATAAATGCAATTATAATTTGCAGTAGGGTTGGACTCTTGATCTTTATCTTCCAGTAATTGAAGTATTCCCTGCTTGCTGAGTCATATTGCTGTATGCAGAACCTATTGTAATTATTTTCACACCATAATTATCAGGAGAATCCATTTTAGAGACAATATGCTGCTGTGAGGGCTGTGGAAGGTACCCCTCAAAGTAATCATTTCATATAGTCTAGAAAAGCCATTTTATAGTGTCTGAATAGGAAACACGTAGAAGCATTCATTATTTAGTTTATATATTTGTGTATATATGAAAATGTGTATATATATAGCTTTTTCATGTAAGTTTATTGGGTGATTTTGAGCAATCCATGTGTATTTAATGTACTTAACCCAAAGTCAAATATGTGTAACTGCATCTTTATGCTGCACAATCACTCCTGCTGGCTGCCATGGCTACCGACTAAACGTCAAAATGCAAAAGACAATGAAAGGAGACAGTTTGAAAAATCCAATTTTCTTCTGGGTTTTGAATGGAATTTTAATTTTGTGGCACATTTTAAAATAAGGATGTCTCATCAGTTTGAATAAAGGCATTAGTTTGCTTTCTGTACACAATGGCAAATGATGTGTGTAAGTAGATTACTTAAAAATGAAGGGTTCCTGTCCTACAATAATACAAACAATGGCATACACATTATAATTGTGTCAATTAACAACAGCATTTTAAATTTGAATGCCAGAAAAAAATAAGCTCTTAGTAAACGACTTTTACATTTCTGTATAAAACTGTTTAATTAGAGTATGCCTATTGATGTAACTCGTATTTGTGGCAGATTTTGCTTTAAACCCAAGGAGGTGTGACAGTGGAAACTGCGTTGCAGATGCCCCCATACTCTGGTTTATCCTCTGGTGCTTTATATTGTATGGCTTGATTCCCCTTTTTTTCATAACATAGACTGTAGAAATTTAAATGCTTTTATACAAATTTAAAAGCCCACTCAACTGGAGGCTGAGGGGAGACCTTCTTGCTCTCTCCAACTCCCTGAAAGGAGGGTGTAGCCAGGGGGGGTCGGTCTCTTCTCCCAGGGAACAGGCCATGGGACAAGAGGAAACGGCCTCAAGTTGCACCAAGGGAAGTTCAGGTTGGAGATTGGGAACAATTTTTACACCAAAAGGGTTATTGCACATTGGAATGGGCTGCCCAGGGAAGGGGTTGAGGCACCATCCCTGGAGGTGTTTAACAGCCGGGTTGACGTAGTGCTTAGAGACATGGTTAGTGATGGGTTTTTGTCAGAGTTAGGTTAATGTTTGGACTAGATGATCTTAAAGGACCCTTCCAACCCAGACAATTCTATGATTCTATGATATGTGGGGGCTGTATTTATTTGATTACAAGATATTCCAAAGGACTGCATTTCTGGGTTTAGAAAAATTTAGTCCCTAACTTAAGAAAGTCTACCTGTGTAGGAAGCCTGTCAAGGGTGTGTTTATCCTTGGAGAAATCCCTTGGTTCAAAAAGAATGCCTTTAGGTTTTTGAAGGACTTTGAAAGCACTGTACGGAGTAAGCAAAAATGAAAGCAACTCCCTGATCAACCAGGTGGATACAAAGCAGACTCTGTAAAACTCGTCTTTTCATTTGGCGTTGTCTCCTAACAAGCAGGCAGCAGGTTGACTAGGAAAAGTATCTTTTGGCAGGTCCCCAAATCTAGAAACTCGGGCTACTTCTAGACATTTATTTCAGTGTTCAACATGTTCACCATGAAAATCTATTTTCACAGCATTTAAAGATGTAAGAAATTTTTTTTGCTAAATTTCTACACAGTTCTAAAGAGAGTACAAATGCCCAGGCAAGATTTCAGATGATGTTTCAGTGTGTGGCTACGTAAACCCATAAATGTCAATGCTGAAAGATGAAGTCAAAGCCACAAAATAGGAACAGATACTGGGGCAGTGACTGGTTTTTTTCTTAAATAAATTTACAGAAATAAATTGAGTATATGTAGGTGGGCTCTGAATGTCTCACAGGAAGAGTTTTTTGCTATTTCCTTCACCTTTCTTTAAAAGGGGTGAGATTGGGAAACTGGAGGGAGGAAGCAGGCCAGAAGAACAGGTGTGTGTGAATCAACAGGAGGGGGGACTGGGTTCATCAGTGTGAAGGTATTTGGTGCTCTAGGGCTGCACCCGAGGTACTGCATCCAGTTTTTGGGCCCCCCGATTTAAGAGGGACATGGAAGAACACGTGAAGGTCCAGTGAAGGGCTAACAGGAAGGTGAGGGACCTGAAGCATGTGGCCTGTGAAGGGCAGTGGAGGAGGACAGGTTTGTTTATTTGGGCAAAGAGGTGGCGAAGGCACGATGTACGAACTGCTTACAACTATTTGAAGGAAAGATCAATGAAATCACAGACCCAAACTCTTCCAGATAACAGAAGAAGGAACAACAGCCACAAATTGTGGCTTGGGAATTTGTGAGATCATCCGTGAAGGAGTTGGCTAGACAAAGTGGCGGTTGTCCTTCAAGCAGGAGGACAGGCTAGATAACCTGTAGATGTCCCTCCAACTAGCCTCTTCATAGTTTGGTTCCCAGAGTGAGCTTAATTTTATGTGTGCTGTTGTGGAAGGAAGCGCTTGCTCACAGCCCCAGCTCCACTCCTCTTTGTTATTACCATCTTTTAGTCCTTGCTATCCCAACAAAAGTGCATCTCACCTCACTGGCGCTCTGCACTATTGCTGTCACTCAGGATTTGAGCATTAGCTCAAATGAGCAGAGTCTTTGTGAGCTCATCCCTAGCACATCACAGAACCAAATCCCTCATGCTCCTTTCCTGGCTCTTCCCCCAGCCTCTCGCTCACTCGCTGCCCTCCATCCTACCTCCTTGCTTGCCCGAGAACCTCAGTCTTTCCTTCTGCCACTTTCCAAGAGCACCTGGTTGGGAAGCACCAGGGAGAGAACCCAGCTGTTCAGCTGCAGGACTTCAGATGTGGCCACCACCACAGACCGCTTTACCAGCCACCTTACAGCTTTTGAAAGGCAGTTCTCCAAGCACCCTTTCAGACTTGGTAGAAACTCTCCCAGCATTTAAGTTTGCTTGCAAAGCCAGCAATGCGCCATACCGAATAGACACAGGCAACAAAAAAGATACATAAAAGCAAATAAATAGAATTATTGTCACTATCCTTTTAAATGTTGGCTTTGCCTCACGGGGAAGATTTGGTATAGCTTGCAGAGTCTAAATGATCATTTCATTCTTGGAACTGTTGCAAATAGAGTATCAGTCTGGTCATCAGTGGGTATTAACTTACAACAGCACAACTAATCTGGGGGCTCTGCAAGTTTCGGTATTGAGCAAACCCATAAAATTGTATTGGAAATCAAGCACATGGATATAAATGTGACTACTTTGATCAGAAATTGGAACAATTGAAAACACTTATATAGGTCAAACATAAGACCTAATCCAGACCATAAATTGGACATTCTTTGCCTTTTTTTTTTTTTTTAGTAAAACTGATTTGGGCAGTGACAGCAATCAATAGAGTGAGTTGTGTGAAGTGATGGATGAAATCTTTAATAATCTTGAACTCCTGGTAGGTCACAAGCATTTTCCAATTTGTCACATCCTTTCTTAGCCTGAGAAAAAATACATGCCAAGCACATATGCTAAAATAAAGCTTCAGCTTGAGCACCCACTGAGCTGTGGCTATTTATCAGAGGTCCTCTAGAAGCCCACCTAGAAGATGTGGCCCATGTCCTGCATCATTCTACCGCCATGAACTCATCCTAACTGCCAGTAAAATTAATTGCAATAGTTTGAAGTTTTTTTTAGTCCTGATCTTGAGCTCATTAATACTGTTTTATTAGCAATCAGATCATTCACGGATGAAATCCCAGTCTTGCTTTAAGTCAATTGAAAAGTTCTCTTTGACTTTGGTGCATTTAAGTTTTATCTAATAGATGCTTCCTAAGGAGACTCCTATTTTCTGAGCTATTTGTCACATGTCTGTTACTCTGTGGCTTTCAGATTTTTCTGTATGATCTTTAACTAAACTATCTGTGCAGCTACTATTACTAATTACCTGATTTATGCTTCTACTATTGTACCCTGCCATGTCTTTAAGCATATATTCAAACACTTTATTGCCTCCTTTAAGAAAATAATGATACCACTAAAATTTATAAGTTAGGCATAGATTATAAATATTATTAAGTACTTTAATCAGAAGATATGTAAAATGAATGATAAAAAAAATAATGAAGAATGACAGCCTCTTTGAAAAAGTGCTGACGGTTTAAAGAAATTAGTATATTATTCAGTGTCCCGGTTTGAAGTAAAACCAAACGAATTTTGTGTTCAGTAATTTTACATTTTAGCTAGGCCTCCTCTAACTCTCTGAAATTAACGACATGTTGTGGAGAAAACTGCTCGTTCCCAGAATGATAGGACCAATGATTTGTGCTGAATGCCAAGGAAGGGTGTGCAGAGAGGCCCTTGCTTATACTGATTGCTATAACAACCAAGGGCAGCCAGTTTCGTTATTTGCCACTTAGAGGGTTGGAAACAGAAAAAACGTAGAGGGGTCACATCTGTGGGCAGGAGGGGACAGGAGAGGTGACCCAAACCTGACCAACTGGGGTACTCCATCGCCTCTGCCCCATGCTCAGTGTAAAAGATGAGGGATCAAAGGGTCAGCTCTCTTCCTGCGATGGCCGACGTCTGCAGAGGACTCTGTTCATCTGCCTTTGATCCCCATCCGTGTGTCCCTGACTCCAGAGCTGGAATCCAGTTCCCATCCGTCACTGAGTCCAGTCTGGGACTCCCCCAGTGCCTGCTGGTGACAGGACTGCCATCCTGGGAGCTTGATACGGTTTTGTATATATTGTATCTATTTCATTATTTTGTTCTCTTTTTTAAATTTTAATATTAATTCTTGATTAAAGTAGTTTAGTTCATTCTAAAGTTTTGAATCTCCTTATCTCTTCCTCTCCTCTTTGGGGGGGAGGGCCATCTGTCGGTCCGGTTGCGGTGATTTCAGCTGAAACCATGACATTCAGAATTGATTAAATTGGCTAAGAGAGAACAATTGCTGATGGGATATTTTTGTTACATTTGACACTACAATAAAACTAGAACAAGAACCACTGATCAGAGAAAGAGACCTGTGTTTTAAATAGCTTTACTTAGATCTGCATAACAGAAATACATTGATTTTTGAAGATGTAAAATTAATGCATAAATGCCTATGCTATAGCAATTTATATGGACTTTCAGTCATGTGACTGCTCCCAATTAACTTTTTCATGATCCACCTCTGTTTTTCATCTTTCTGTTCTCTTTCCCTCTTTTATACTGTTTTTGAATTTAGTGACTTTTTTCCTGTTCTGAAACATTACTGAAGATTTCTAGAATTCATTTGCTCTCTCAGTCTGTTTATCTCTCTGATGCTGTCTCTCTCTCTCTCCATGTTTCTGCAGTACTAGCCTCCACTTAGAAGAGGATCTAGACGGATTCAGAGACACTGCTTTGCTACTAAATTAACCACACGAGGAGTCAGTCCCTGCAGAGATACTCCACTGATTTCTGTGGGGCTCTGGCATGAGGGTGCTTGGCTCATTTTGCGTAAAAAAGGATCTTCACTTGCCATAGCCAGATTTCCAGTGCACTGTGCACCAGCATATCCCAGCATCAACTGTTTGTCATTAAAGGCAAATCAGACCTTCTTCTGTGTTGTTCAGCCTGTCCTTTATAACAGATGTGTTGAACTTCCAGGTCTGGCTTGGCCATTGCATATTTCAATATGTTCTAAAAGTAACGGGAGCTGGAGATATCCAAATGTCAACTTACAACAGCCTGTTTTCTCTCTTCTGTTGTATAATCAAATTCTTTTCCCCGTATTAAAAAGTCTTTTTTCCTGTATAATCAAATTCTCCTTTATTAGTGTAGCTGTCTTTCATAAGACTTTTCAAAATAATAAAGGAGATGTTTCCTTCCTAATCTGCTGCTTCAGGAGATTTAAAGGGGAAAAAATGGGTTCATTAGACATAAATCACCATGGGTCTAGTACTACAGATTGGCACTGCTTAAGGATCTAATTCCAGCAAGACTGGCCTTTGCACACCTCAGCCACTGGAAGGTGTGACCCGTACACCACACTGAGCCCCTGCTATTTCCCATCCAGTGCCACTTCTTTTACTTCCACTGCATTAGAAAAGATGGGAGTCCTCCTTCCACTGAGTACCACTTTAGTAAATTACAACAAAGCGTATCTTAGCTCAAGTTTAATTCTCAATTTGTAGACTTCTACAACAGTAAGTAGAATAAAATATATGCATCATTATTTTTTCTTTACCTAAGAAATTCCCTAAGGATTATAAAAAGTACCTGAATAGCAAAGAATGATAATACAGCCTTAGAAGGTAAGTTGCTCTGTTTCCTAATCTGATCAGTATGGATTTTTCCAACTTCTATAATATTAGGGCATTGCTACACGTTTCCATGCAGTATGGAACATAACCTCACATCATAGCTCTGAGGTAAGTATATAAGATTATCCCCATATTAATGAAGAGAAAGTCAGGTCATAAAATGATTAAGGGACAAATCCAACAAAGGAGCTATGTGCCTAAAATGATATTTAAGACAAATTCAGGCTTCTAAACCCAAAATGCAGATTCTGCAAATTCCTGCACAGCTGCAGAGAGGTCATGAAAATCCATAAATACCACCATTTTCTCTTCAAATTAGTGGTGTATTGTAGGGTGCTAGTTTTTTCTACAAGCAAGGGGGCCTCAGGCTTGAAATGTTTAATCCCTTAATATTGGGAACTGGGTGCTCTTCCAAATCAGTCCCCATCCTCTGAAGGAACCAGTAGATCCTATTCTTTGTGAGGATGTTGCACACACAGACAGGACAGGGTCCTTCCCAAATGCAGGGGCAGCCACTGCATTCTTTTGAGATGCAGCTGGGGAGGAACGTTGCTGGCTCTGTTGCTCCTGCCCTTTGGTACAACTGTGAGCACCCGGGACTGGGAAATGCTAGACCTGGGTTCATCTTCTTTCAGAAATGAGGGGATTCAAGATGAAGGGTCCTAATCGCCCCCCAAAGAAACTCGAGGTTTATTTTCTGCTCCCACAGCTGTTTCTGCTTTTTGTCCAGTGCCTGTATCACGCAAAATCCAGCAATGATCCTATAAACCAGAGCTTCCCAGTCAGTAGGTGGAGGTCATGCTCCCTCCTGTGTGCTCTTCTGTCTTCTCTCCAGCATGGTGCTGTTCCCGTGGGAGGGTGGGAAGGGACCACAGCTTGGTGGCTCTGTTGTTGTCTGGGAAGGGAGGACACACAGGGACAAGGGCCTCTCAGTGCCACGCTCAGAGACCAAACACCAGCTGTTTGGCTGAGGGGGAGGACTGCAGCCATTGCCACCTCTTCTTCTTCTCACCATGAGGGTGAAGACCAAACCAGGGCTTCCCTGTGGCTGTGGGTAAAGCTCCTAAGGGATGGTAGAAGTTTTACCATTCCCTCCTGTATGTCCCTCCGGTCACAGAACGACAAGTACGTCCACCTTGGGAAGATTTCAGCAGTGGCCAGAGGTGCTGACCTCTTGCCACATGCTGTGGAGGCACAGTCACAGCCCTGTCCTGCCACAGCAGCCTTAGAGCTTTAGTGGCTCTACCCTCGGTCACCTCCCTAAACTAACCCACCTCCCCAGGGCAAAACTGGTGAAAAAACCCCACCAAACCCCACCAATCCTTTTCTGTGACTCTGTGTGTGAAGGATCACAATGTCTCTACACAATAACTGCCACAACAGTCATGAGTTCTGTCTATTAGAATGAGAATAAATTATAATTTATTTATGAACTTCTTGGATTATACAGCTACACCTACAAAAAATAACATTGCTAAATGTATTCAGCAAAGCCTAATGTTTCATGTAGATGCTGTGCACCAGTTTAATGGCACATCCTGGCAGAAAAGAGCTTAAATTCACTTCATTTGTTAAATTATGTATTAGCAGACAGGAAAAAGAAAAACATAGTAAATGGAAGAGAAAATCAAGTAATTGCAGAGCAGCTTTGTATGCTGGTATTGCTCAGACACAAGATATCCTGAATATTTTGTTCCCAGGGGCCAGCATTTCTGCATTAGTCCCTTGTATTGATGGAGAAGACAGGTCTCTGCAGACTGAGGTCTCCAAAGCAATTTTTTCCCGTTTTGAAAAGTGCTGAGCAATTGGAGCCATAGATAGTGCCTGCACGGTATCCATGGGTGCCCAGCACCTTTCAGGATGGAGGTAATGTGCCCCAGGTAGAACTGCTGGCTGATGTTCACAGGGGAACGCACACTTCCAAGTGGGATTTTCAAACAGAATGAAAATCAACAGTGCCTCAGACTGTATCCATGGAATTCACAGCCTGAGGATTGTGTGTAGCCTAGAAAGAGCTGTGAATAGTAGCCATTCCTCCAAATCAGCTGCCAATTTCTGTGTCCCCATGGGCTGAGGATCAGCTGATTGGGCTGAGGCCTCCGCTGGCTCCACAGTGAGGCAATACTCATTTGCAAAGTTGGTTCATCCATCACCTGTGTTATGGATACTGCTGGAGAAGACGTTCTCTACGAGCCACGTGACAAGAGCAACAGTTTTAATTTATAAAGGTGACTGGAATGGAGAACTAATACTGGATTTTTGAAGGTGGTCACTGCAGAGGTAAGTAAGCTCTGCTGGTTCATGATGTGACGTTTTCTCCTCCTTAAAGCGTTGGGCAGAAGTACTGAGAGTGGCAGGATAAAGAGCTCTGAAGCCTGATAATGTAATTTGAAAGGCAAATGTACAAATATGTACAGCCCGGGGGAGTGCACTGCAAGGAGACTTGTTGGAGGACTTCACTTCTAGCTGTGTTGCTGCCCACTGGTCATTGGGCTAGGAGCCACCCTCAGTCCTTTACATTTACGTGGAGGCTTTCTTGTATAATCCGTAGCAGAGCTTTTAGTGAGTTAATTTACCAAGTATATCAATTATTTGGAGGAACACCATTTTAGGATGCCTTCTTTAAGACACCTAGAGCTTGGAGTTTTTCAGAAGAGCTGAACAGCTCTTGCTCCTCCTTTTGACTATGGACTAATAAGGTAGTTAAATTAGACCTACATGAAAATGCTGCACAGGTCAAGCGTTGCCCAGACCTACCTGTCGTGGGAACCCTCTGATCTCTGTGATCTACATAATAATGACTCCTTCTCACAGAAGTCTCATTAGGAGAACTAATTAGTTAATTTTTTACAGTCTTTGAAGGTTAAAATGCTATCTAAATATATTGCTGGATATGACCGTCCCATCTCTCTTCTGTAATGAGTGGGGTTTTTTAATTAATGCTATTAATTTGAAAATGGAGAATTCTTGTTGCCTGAGAAAAATCTAACCATGAGATTACAGTGCATATATATTTATAGTAAAAAACAGTTCTACAAAATATGATCTAGAGAAATGTACTATTGTAGAACAAATATCAAAGAAATGAAAGAAATTTTCCTGGCTTAATTAATTAATGAAAGGCAATTCAAATTGACAAACTCAATGTGACTGAATTACTGGAATACATTCTTAAACAGGGAAGCCTTTAGACTAAATAGAGCTTATATTGGGACAAAGAGGTGATGGAGGTGGAGGCGAGAGAACATTTTGGAAGTGTTCACGCTGCTGAATTTTATTTTTATTTCCTCAGCATGTTATGGGATCCTTTCCATCGTAAGATGATGGGATAGATGATGCTCCATCCTCCTGCTCGTACACTTCCCAAGGTAAGTAAAGAACCACTTTGAGGCAATATGTTGATTAAATTATTACTGCCTCAATTCTCAATAGCAGGAAGAGTAATCTATTCTTTAAAAACAGGAAAAGAACGTGAATAGGTATTCACCTTCAGTTCTCCAGTGAACTGTACTTGCCAGCAACTTTATATAAGCTTAGTAGTCAAAACACTCAGAAAAATAAACTAATTGAAATGTTTCTTCTGCTAGATCTTGACAAAAATTGGAATAATGGTGTCTCACTCAAATCGCATTTCGGCTAACATTATGAGGCAATGTACGCTTTTCTGAATCTTGTCTACATACATTCTCATCTTAAAGTAATTTCCTATTTGACTATTCAGATAAGTAATTTTCTGGCTGTTGAAAATACTTCAGTGCTGACTGTTCATTTATTTATACAAGGGGAAGAACCATATTTATTTATAAAAGGGGAAGGTTAAAACCTTCTGCTAAAAACTGCATAATATGGAAAGGAGAGTGTTCAGTCCAAATTCAGGCTGGTGCTTAGCCATATGTTGTTTAACTTGAAGCTTGTCACTGCCCTTGATGTCCAGATGACCACTCGTGCAATTGTTGAAGATCAAGCAATTGTTTAAGTGCATTGGTAGATCAGAGAGAGATCTGCCAAAGGCTTACCCCTTTGTAATAAAAAAAAAAATCCTAGTTATTAAAATAATTGAACCAGATAAACTCAACAACCGTACACTTATTTATGGTTTCATATGTATGTTTACACACCAGATAAAACAATAATGTAGTACTCAGTTAATAGACAAACTTAGCAGTGACACTGCATCCATCAAGCTAAGTATCGAGGTCTGAGCTCGTAACTAAAATGCAAGTGACAGAAGAACAACTCTGAAGTACTTTTCCAACAGTTTAATCAGTCTTACGGAGATATGCAAAGGAGGCAGCGTGGGGCTGCCTGAGTTCCCGTACCCTCATAATCCCACCCATTTATCGTCTCACAAAGCTCCTGTCTGTCTCAAAAGGAGCCGGAATTAAAGCACTTCCTTAATTCATTATTAACACATACCCCATGTATTTCTGTTAAACAACTTCCTATAAAATAAACAAGAAACATAATTGGGACTGAGAGTTTCCATATGGTAATTGTCTGAAGACATTTTGGTAGTAAATATTCTTTAAATTAAACACTGCAAGAAAACAATGAAATAATGGTTTCAGACACCTTTTTTAGTTCCAGGGGCATCACCTACTGCTTCACCCATATCCTGAGAAAGTTTATCCACCCAGGTGACATGGCCTGCCAGGGCTGTAGAGACCCCACCTGCAAGAGCTGCCGATGTATGTAACACACCTCCAATACGGTAAGGAACGTAAGGTATGGATTATTCCATCCATACAATCCATAATGCCATCTGGAAGATGGCGTTAAGGGGAGGATGCAATTTAAAAGCCCCCAGAATTTCTGTACAGTCGTGTTATATGAAATTTTAAAATAAGATCCCTTAAATATAAATAAGTAAATATGTGTGTGTGTCTGGTGTGTGTCATTCATATACTATTTAAATTAAACAGAAAGAAGAACTTTGTGGGCATTCAGGGTGTACTGAGCTCCAGAAGTTAGAGCTGTTAAAATTCCTATGTAAGCCAAAGGAGCTTTCCTTGAAAACCTTTCATTTAACAGAGCCTAAGAGAAAAATGAGGCTTAATTTTGCTTTCTATGGCAGAATATAAACACAGGCTTATCAAGGCATTTAGCGTCTACCTAACCTGAGTTATGTGAGGAGTTCTGTCCAAAGCCAGTGGGACTATTCACATGCTCAGACCCAGACACCTGCCTAAGTGCGTTGCTGGACCAGGGCCAGAAACATAATAGCGGGACAGCTTAAGCTGATTAGAAATGTTCTGCTGGCTCCAGTGGCAACAGGAGCAAGCCTTTATTGCCACTTTGCAAAACGCAGTGCTCAACAGGGGAAAAAAAATCAGGAACTCTGTAGTTCTCTCAGTGGTCTATTAGGTAAAGCTTGAGCACAAAAAAAAAAAAGTGGCTTATTTAGCAGTAACTGGAAATGTGTACGACTGAGAATGTATGACTGATAGGCTGTCTAGATCCATATTTTCTCTACAAGTAACTACAGCAAGGAAGAATAACATTCAAAGAAATGGTGAAGAGAATCCTTAACTTTTGTGAGTTTGAAGAGGGAGGATGCTTTTAATAACATTTCTTTCATTTTTTTAATTGAAGGCTGTTCTAATTAGTATTTTTAGAAACCTGGGTAGTTACACTGCTTTTTATTGCTTGTGTATGTAGCTTGTTAATCAGGTATTAATAGGCAAACTGGCAAGGCATAATCAATCCGTCTCTGGGCAAACCCAATGACTCCATCTCTCTTGCTGCAGAAACCTTTATATTTGTCTGCTGCGAGATGATTAATCAAAGGCTGAAGAGCCCTTTCTTCCCTAGTGACAGAATTCCTAACAGGGCCTTCTGCAGTGATAAGTCTCCGACCGACTACAAATTATCAATACTGATTACCAGATTGCTGCAGTGGGGAGGGGACGGCGTGCTCGGCACTGCAGGGCTGGCCAGACTCCCACAGCCCTCCTCTCCCTCCTTTATTCGCCTCTAAGCTGTCTCATGCCTTGTTCCCAGGGGTGCCACAGCCAGGTTAAAATGCTGTCAACCCCCACCGATTATTCCTCGGGAGCGGAACATCAGCATTCAGACAAATGAATGGATAATGCATTGGTTACAGCCAGTGCCAGGGGGATTCAATGTAACTTTGTGCAACATGATTAAGAGTGATAACAGAGTCTGCACAGAACGGGAATTTGAATGGGATTTGCTTCGTGGGGAAAGATAATAATTGTGTTGGAGCACTCCATCCTTATTTTGTGTGATTTGTGTTTGCATGACTTTAACGGTGAGAGATTGTGAAAAACTTGAATCTGAATGCGTCAAACGCAGGTCCTGCCTCATACCCCCGCAAAAAAAAAAAAAAAAAAAAAAAAATTAAATATATAAATATATATATACACACACGTATAAGGGAGTAATAGGGTCTGGATGCTCCCAGCAGCCGGTCGCTCCCCTTCTCTCCCTCCCACACCTTCCACGGCCATTTTCCGCACCCCCACCCACCCAAGCAGCCTCCCTCGAACAAAGGCTGCTGCTTTGCGCCCCCGCCTCTGGCGCCGGGATAGGCGGGGGGGGGCGTCTCTGGCCAGAAGGGACCCGAGGGCAAAGGGCCCTCCGAGACCCACAGGTTCCTCGGGGCCGGGATGCGGCGGGGAGCGCCCCGCCCGCTCCCCCGGGCCCAGCGGCGGGAGCGGGGG